>VXBR01009394.1:654870-747207 GCA_013400215.1 Cisticola juncidis | reverse complement strand
AAAAAAAAAAAAAAAAGGAAAAAAAATAGTAGAGTTCAAAATATTTTTGATATAATTTTTAATTGAATTTTGAATTTTATTGAATTTTATTGAATTTTATTTGAATTATCTTTTAAAATTTTATTTGCATAATTTTTATAGCAACTGAATTACTCCTGTAGGCATTAAGTAATTATAAAGCACTTCATTTCTTTGAGTATTTATTGAGTTATCATAGGTACTTCATTTTTATTTCATTTTTATTAACAATTCATGTTCTAAATAGAAGGGAAAAGTCTACTGATTTCACATGAAATTGCTAATTCCACAGTCTGTGAGTATCCATTACACCATGAAGCAAAGAATAATTTTTTTTTTTCAATCTTATGCGAAAAAGATTACTTTTTTTTTTTTTTTTGGAAAAGCACTGCTATTTTTTCCTCCTTTATTTTTTTTTAATAGTAATTGCAAAAAAAATGGTATACCATCTCCAAATATGCTGAAATGTCAGACTATTTACTGCTGTAATAGAGATGTAAAAATAAACTAGTTTTGCTTTACTGAGTAAACAACCAAAAATATGTTGATTATGAATATGTAAGTGTCATTTATATGTGAGGTGGCTGACTTTTTCTCATCTGTCAAATCTACACTGATTAAGAGTCTGATGTAAATGTCAATATGAATCCAAGTATGACAGCTCTATTTATTTCTAAACATGATGTACACTGTGGTGCCTGTTTCTGTAACCAAGTGTGCCTGAAAATTAAGTGTGTCATAAGCATTCATTTAAAGAAACAGCCTACAGTCTGCTAAAGACATCATGTAAAGAAAAATATCCTTTTCAAGAAGGGAATTTGTTACTTGGCTATTTTAATGTGAATTGTTTCTTCTTTGCAGCGTGTCTACTATGTCTTTGGTAGCCAACCTGATTACCCCATATCATAAAAATTTAGTACCTTTCTACTGCAGTAGTTACTGGGTTATTGTTCATTTTGAAGGTATAATCAAGTCCATAAATTGCTAACTCTGCCACTGAACTTAGGCCAATAATCTAAAGTCTTTTTTCCCCTATGGTACATCTTGCAAGCTTTTTTCCTTTGCTAATCAGTTTAAACTGATCTTTACAAATAAGTGAAGCAGCGTTATAACATGCATATTATTCTCAGTTTAATACTGTTATACTCTGATTGCTTGGATATATAGAAGGTAGTGTATTTCTGCTTTTTTTTTTTCCTTTTCCTGAACCTACACAGCATTATTGTTTGGGGTAATCTGGCCAATTCAGCCAAAGCCTTCAGCATGTTCTTTATAGACCCAAATCACATTGCACATGGATAGGTTGCAGTTTTCTTGGGCTCCATTAATTATATTGTTTAGTGATACCTGGAGCAGTAGCATTATTAATGGTGTGTGAGAAAGATGAAAATTACTTGGGGCACAAAAGCTGGTGGCAGAAAATCCTTCTACAAGCAAGAATCAGCACGATTCACTGTAAAGGAGCAAAGGTAGTGTTAAACGATTTTTGTTTAGGTAGAAACCAGTGGCTTTTAGGTCCTGTGTACCCACTGTATTTAATTTTAAAGATGAATCAATTCTTTTAAAGAAAGAGAAAAATAAATTTTGTAGGTTCATTAACACAAAGCAGTGTTCTTTAAATGGTAATGGCTGTGGCAAATACTTTGACTGGTAAAATTTGTTAGAATTATTCTATTTGTTTGTGTGAGCAATAATCTCAATCGAACATTCTGAAAACATGTTATACTACAGTTGTATTAGAAGAGCACCTGGTTGTATAGAAGAATCTATTTCATGGTCCTTTGCTTGTAAGATATTACACTTCAGCTCTCTTAAAGGCCACTTCTTATGACAAGTCTCTAGAACTGTGCTAATTTGCAACCTGATGGTTTGGAAGCTCCCTATTAGGAACTCTTTGATAGTTCATTCATCAGAACAATTTTCCAGGGCTCTCTAACCAGGATCATTGTTTTTGGCTGAGGTGTCTGGACATCTTTCAGTTACTCTTCCAAAACAAAAATATCTATATTTTTTTAGATTGAAGATAAGTTTTTTTTGTATAATTTTCCACGAGATTCTTTAGGCTCCTAATGTTCAATTTTTTAAATGCTGGAGTGTCCTTGTGGATGTTTAGGTTACTTGACTACAAAACTGAACATCTACCTAGCTCAGTTCAGAGTGTAGTGATAGGCATGACCTTAAGTGGTGAACACTGATGTTTCCTGACTCACACCATCCATTTTTAACATTTTCTCTTACAAAAGAATGAAAACCATTTTGTTTGCTTGTTTCCTGAAATGAAAAGTTATCTACATAGATGGCCTTTTAGTGTAATCATTTATCTGTAATACTTTAATCTCGTACAGTGTCTGATAATTTCTGAAGCTGATGTAAGGTCTCACAAGTAGTGTTTCAACACCATGCAGTTTTTATTCCAGCTCCTATTTATAGGTGAGAAAACTGAAGAAGTGAAGTGAGTGAAGCATTTACAGCACAGTGGGCAGTAGTACTTGTACTTTTAGAGCTCATTAATTCCTTTCACAGCCCAGTGATCATTGTCCCAGAATGCTCTAGCTTTAAGGACAGCTTGACTTTACTTTGCCATTTAAAATGTAGGCTGATTCTTATAATGTTATTTTTGAATCTGTTGTTGAAGACAGTCATATTTGTCTTTGTTCTCAAAATTTTGCGGGCTCAGTGCATTTGTCACTTTTTACAAAACTTACTCATATACATATGTTTCTGTTCTGTGATGTATTTTTTTTTAGCAATATTTGTGCATGTAGCATAGTCATGGAAAAAGTTTAATTCAACCTGATTTTAGTTGGAGTTAGGATCAGTAAGGCTTCTCTGATCATGAATGTGAATAGTACTATCGTATAAGAAAATTTTCCTCCTAACAGTTTGTGCCCATTTTATGACCAGAAAATGAAGCCTGTGGATTAAGTAATGAATTGTAAGGAATTAAAATGCAACTGAACTACTGAAGAAGCTTTTCATGGAGATTTCAATTTCTGTAATGTTTGTTGAGGAGTAAAATATCTATTTCCCACCAATCTGGAAGAGTCTGAAGCATTGATCTCAGGCCTTGCTACTTTTGTGGCCATGTGCTCCACTGCTATTAGGCTTGGCAAATATTGCCTGAATTTAATATTCTTTGGCAAAACTGTTTTACATTACAAGCAACTGGATTATCAGTGTGAGGTTGCTAAAGATGAGGTGTTTTCACCTACTACTGAACTGAAAGTCTGGTAGAAGGATATATAGTTTTCCCTGCTGCACACAATACTTGGCAGTCTGTGCCTAGACTACTGCTAGATTTAATTTGACTGTGCTTGAGCCTTGCTTGGTGCTTCCTCCTGCTCTGCAGACCTGGAGAAACACTTTTTCATTCATCTGTTTTGTTGCAAAAACAGTTGTTTGTGGGTTTTTGTTTTTAAAATGAAAGTGCTTTTTAATCTGCTTAGTGAGGCACAGCTTGATTCCATATTTTCTTGGGTAATGGATTTGGGTACATTATTTGTTGTTCTTCAGAGTCAGAAGTGACTAACCTAATTTCAGCTATGAATATATTCTCCAGTATATTTTGCTCACTTAGTTGCTTTGGATATTTGGCTGCTTGAACAGAGGGGAAAGGCAGATTAAGGATGTACTTTTCCATGCCCTGGAGAGGCAGCTTTTGTATAGTTTCTGGTGATAAGTGGATATAATATTGACAGACAAGGTATTTTGCTGTATGTTTGTCATAAGAGTGTGGACAATCTTAATGGAGCAGGGAGGAACAACTCAATGGTTATATTCATAGTGTAATCTGTTGTATAATCATGTCCAAAGCTTTCCAAACTCATTCAAGTCCTGCTAACCTGCTGAATAGAATTTGAGGTTGATTATGCATTCATGAGTAGAAAGTACTTTGTTTATTATTATTATTTTGATTTTATATCCCTTTCTAATGTTAATAAATCCTTTGCATAAATACAAACACGCTGTTTCACAAAAACTTGTCTAAGAAGCTATTTGCAGAAACATCAGTTGCAATCTTTGTTTTCTTCATGTCAGTTTGATAAAGAAAAGGATAGTCTGCACTAGTGTTTACTCTAGGCGCTCTGAAATATAACAGTAGTTGTTAATAAACTATCTTGGTTAAACTGAAACTGTGTTCAGATGTTGAGAGTCAGAAGTGCTAGGGGCAGGACTGGGGAGGTTTGCCAGTGGAGAAAACCACCAGCAGTACCACCCCAGGATGATGATTGAACATGATCTATGAAGGGAGATGGCTAACACCACAAGTCCTGTGCCTTTCTTCTCATGGCAGTGGCTGACTGGGAAACACACTGTTTTTGTTGGCTGCAACAAGGAAACTGTACATTTTTGCATTTCTTCAACCTGAATTTGATTGCTAGGTGAACTACAGTATGCAGGAATGGAGGATTACTAAAATTTCCTCACAAAGTAAGAATTCTTGAAAACCATAGTATATTTTAAATATTTGTTAAACTTGCATGTTTATGAGGACAGATATAATGCTGAAGGTAATCTTGCCCCTGATATATTGCAACTGTGTTAATTACAAAAGTGTGGGAACAGCCACAGCTATGGGTGTGATAAAAGAGTGAGTTGGCTGGCAGAGGGTCACTTGGAGTTTGTTGGCTGTGCTGTTGAGGAGAAAGGGACAGGAGATTGTGTGAGGGACAGGAAGGAGTGAGCTGGAACTGTAGAAGGAAAAAAGAAGGAGAGAAAGATCCAGAGCTGTCCATGGGAAGATACATAGAAAAGATATGAAAGAGTTCTAGATAAAAAGGTACTGATGCTTGAAGCCGCCTTCTATGTTAGTTGTACCTCCTCTGTCACTTGCATATTTATTTTGTGATTCTACCTACTTTTAATAGTCAGAATTAAATTTTGGGAGACCTTCCCCAGAGGATGCTTTTCTAGTGCTCGCTTTATATAGTGATGTTTAACTAGGTGATCTGAGGTATCACTGCATTGTTATGTGTTCTGCTTTGAGGTAATACTGAACAATTATTTTGTGAGGAAGGCAGCCTTAAGAATAGAAGGATACTTTTAAACATGCAAAATATCAGGTGTGAGTCTATTCTTCCTGTCCTTTATCCAGAGTTTTGGGTCACTACACATATGTGTTTCCATCCAAGCTTTTTCTTATACTAGGCTTCATTGGTGTCACATCTCACTGTGAGTTTTGTGTATGCAAGAGGTTTGGGCTGAATAGTCATCATCTACTTCTAGACTCTGTTGATCATTTCTGTAATGAGTGGCTTAAGGAAAGTTTTTGTCTTGTGTAAGAAGAAAAAACTTTCCATGCTCCTACAGAGCAGAAGTGTACGGTATGACTTTCACAGCCTCTTGCTTGACTGGCATGTTACTGAGGACATTTAGGTCAAAGCCACCTTGTTAAATTTAGTATGGATCATTTCCTCCTTGGTGGAGTCCACTCATATGGTTGCCTTGAATCCAACAGTGCAAATTTCTGTAGCTTGTTATTTACTGGAAATTCCAACATAGCTTCATAGGGAATTGACACCAAGGAAACCAGATGAAACTGTATGGTGTGATATAGATGTATGTATAAATGTAGCACGGTTTTAAGTCTTTTATGCCTTTTTGAGTATTAATTGCCCCAGAAGACTGTCCCTGTTCTATCACAAGAGTAGAAACAGAAAACATTTTAGAAATTAATGCCATGTTGTTAGCCAGCACCAAGACCCTAAGAACTTTGAAAGTATGAATAAATGTATTCCAATTACTGACTAATGCAGGTAATGGGTTTATGGTACTTAGAAGGCTGGATCTGTTCCCTGACAGCCTGCAGACATTAGGGGCCCCTCATGACCAGCCTGCAATGTAGGCATTATGGAGTGATTTTTACTTTACTGCCTTTTCCATCAGATCATCCCCTTTCTTTCACACACAAGGTTAATTCACTTCTTGATCACATTATTTCCTCACTGCTCTTTGACAATATAAAAATTCTGAGTGGACAGCTCAATCCCTCTTCCATCTCAGATTTGATTGTTATGGTATTGCCTGGCGTCCCTCAGAGGCCTCCAGCAGCCTTTGCTGCACTTTATGACACTTAAATGGCTGGGCTACAATTTCTCCATCTATTCACGAAATGCTGTTAATAACTCATTTTCAAAGAGGCCCTTCTTTATGTCTTGGCATTAAAGGATTTTTTATTAGGTGCCAGGATAGGTGACACACATCCCCAGTAACCAAAGAGTTAATTAATCTGTTGAAATTTATTGCCTTTTATACTGCACTCAGTGTGACAGTCCCTAAGAGAAACAGATACTATATTTACAACCGAGCTGAAATATTCAGTAATATAGTCTGCATACTGACCCACTCCATCAGTGTATGCCTTTTGCTGGAGTACCCATTAATCAACTAAGATGGATTTGTGTAATCTGTCTTCTTTCTTATTCTGAGATTCCAATAAATATTGAAATAATAATTTATTGATTACTCTGCAATATAAATGTGTAGTAAAGCCACCCAAGATATTTGCATACTAATGCATTTTGAAGCTCTTGGCGTTCTGTAGGTATGAGGAAGAGAGAGATTGTAATAGGATGGAATTCCTCTGGAATGTAGAACACTAAATTCGGTGTTAGCAGGATGTGGTGGTCCTCTAAGGTAATTTTTGAGATTTTATGTTGAGGGAAAACCTAACTTGTATTACCGGCCTTTCATTTGGGTGACAAACACAAGAGTGTTTGTTTTCTTTTGCAAATAAAAAAATTTCAATTCCTTTCAAGTGAGGTGTTTATCAGAAGATTCTGGCTTTGTTCTTTCTAAAAATAACAGTCTGGGCTGGCCACGCTATTGAAGTCCTGCTGTAAAGAATGTGTGTGCCTGTAATATGCATGACTCAGTGTGGCAGATTATTTGATGCAACTCTCCTGAGAGTTGAAATAAAGAAGGTTCTGTCAAGGGAGGGATTATGACAGCTTCTGTCATAAATTAGCGAATTTATGTGGAGTGCTGTAATTCATTGCAGCCTTTCTTTAGCAGTGGCATGCAATATACAGTGTATCTGCTGTAGCAATGAGATCCACACACCTAATCCTGCTCTGTACTAGGGCCTGGCATGGACTGTATGGCAGTTTTGTTTACTCGGTGCTGCCTTCCTGTGGTAGTTTCTCCCTACCTCCTTCTGATTTACTAATTTTTCTTGTTTATCACATTAGTAGCAGTTAATCCAAGCAGCTCTGCTTTACTGCTGAAATGCTATGTCCAAGAAGAACAATTTGCATTCATTTGCAAAACAAATCTATTTGTTTATGACCTTGCATGGTACATAGCACCAAATAAGATTCAAACTATGATAAATTTTAATTCTACTTTCAAAAAAACCTTCTGCATAAAAAAGTTAAGGCTGGACAATCTACTTGGAATATCACCTGAGGAATATTGTGAATGACTCTTGTGAGTTAGTAACAGTGTACCTCTTTATGCTTTGTCTTCTCTTCCTCATTGCTTTGACTATGTCAGCTGGAAACCTCCTTACAGTAGACAGTGAGACTCTGGTAATTTTTTTCAAGAGAAAAGCTGAGCAAGGTTTTTGGATCTCTTTGAGCTGTATTCTTTTATCAACTTCAATTAGAATGTTTGCCTTTACTTCATAAAGGCTTTTGCCTTTGCCAACAATGGAAAAATGATTAGGTAACATTTTCCTCGCTGCCATTTAGAAAAAGCGGATCATTGTGCTTTCTTTGAGAATGCTTACATGTAAAAAGTCTACTTTGGCAGATCTTTCACCCCAAAGAATTAGGAGAACCGGTCAGTATGCCTGATGACTTGCACTTCACTTTCAAGCACAGACAAAATTTGTTCTCAAGTTTCAGTGGCCTGTTTAGGAGACTACTGGCTCAAACACCGAGATCAGTTTTCGAGAATTAATACAGAAATGTATCCCTCTAGAAAGTAGCTTTCCTATTAAGAGGAGATTTATGATCATCAGCATGACTGTCATGTGGAACATGAGATATTTAGTTTTGCTTAACTCTTATATCTCTTGCTATAAACTCTTATATCTCTTGCTATAAATTCAAGAGTTTTCTCTCTCATGTGTGTGTGAATAACCACTGTGTGAGACTTCCAGTGTAACTGTTGATCTGTTTTGCCCCGAAGAATCAAATGCAGAATTTAATTGTTGCTTACCTTTTCTGAATTCCAAATAAGTTACCAAGACAGGAATGTTTGTGTGTTTTTTTGCACATGAAGAACTTTGACCTGCTTCTGGGTGCTCTGCTTTCTCAGAACTTTGGTACCAACCAATATTATCTATTTGTCCAGTATTGAGCATAGCATATTCTCACTCATGAAAACTGTGATCATAAGTGGAGGTTTGGATGATAATATTTTTCCTTGAATAGTTCAGGAGCCCTTAGTTCAATTCAATCACAAGTGGTTTATGCAGCACATTTCAAGTCTCCATAACAATTTTTCAAAGTTTTGAGTGACTGCTCCTGATCAAAATAACTGAAGTATAGATAAAATTGTACTGCACAGGATTTGTTTTCTAGTGTCTTGCTGATAAGGTTAACCAGATGGTGAAGTATAACCATCTAGGTAGTACCATAGATCATCACATACACGCACAAATAGACAAAAATGGAGGATGATAAATTTTCTGTTACTTTTATTTCTACATGAAGCAAAAAAGACTCAAAACCTACAGAAAGCCAACCTTCTGAAACTAAAGAAAACCAATGCTATTAGTTTCTATATTTCTGTCTATAGTACAACAGTCTAAGGAAGTCTAAACCTGTCGGTTGCCCTTTTTTCCTTAATGAAATTTCACCTATTGTGAATTTTCTATCAGTTTTCAGCAATGTGTGTTCTCTTGCATAATTTGTGACATTAAGTATCTTAATAGCAAAAACAAGGGGTTAAAAATAAACTACTTAGTATGGGGCTTTTAATGCCATGTTGCTTTAAGTTATCTGAAGTCTGCTATGTAGGAAGGTCACAGGATTAAGCTGTTTTGCACCTTGGTTTGGCTGTTAAACCAAAACTGGGTTAATAATAATATTATAAGTATACAAAAGGATTTTTTTAGGTTTCTTTTTCCTACTTGATCCGTATTCTCAGGAACAGCAGCTTCTAGTGATATCAAAAATACCAGCAATGATCTTAGGGTATCTGGTGAGATTGTGCATTTTGAATTATCAGTTGTTTCTTTAGTCAATAGCACTCTCCAGGGTGGTCTGGTGATAACACAGGCTTGATATAGAAATGATTGCAGCACATAGCATTGCAAGATGCTCATCACTCAGTAACTGTGCCTCTTCAGCCACAAATTAAGTTGTATTAACTGTACTCATTGGATATGAAAGACTTTGGGTGTCATGAGATATGGTGCTGCTTCTGCTCAGCCTAGTGGGGATTTTGGTTTATTGAAACCCTCTTTGGAATGCAAGATCAAGTTGGTATCACATCTATATAATTACGTTAAATATTGTGGGACTGGGCTTTGCAAGCTTTTCAGGGGTGTACAAATTTGGGGTTTGTGGTGAGTTGGTATGTGAATTATAGCACAATGTCTGCTGTTTCAGTGTAAATGATGAACAAAATGAATGGAAACAAGCTGTAGCAAAGTACTGCTTGAGGGAGAAGTTATTTGAGTTGGCTGTTAGGAATGTTGGAAAGTTGGAAAGAGGACTTCTCTTTGAGGGTTAGATGCAAAAAATCATCTGGTAATTTATTGTCTTCTATTGGAAGTATTGATTGATACACTACTGTTTCATGATGGTTTGTAGGAGACCAATTATTTCAGTTTCATGGGTGCTTGTATTTCTGGAAATACTTCTCTAGTTGATGCAGACCTTTTTTTTTATTGCTGTTCATAGTGAGAAAAATATCTTTTATATGTTCAGAAGTTTATACGGCTTCTAATATTTTCAGCTGTTGCTATGTATTATTCAACTTGGGTGTGAAGAACCATTTTCTACCAACTATTTTTTTGCAGAAAATTTATTATTTCTATTTCCAGATGTCTCTATATGGGACATTTTTATTTTTATTTACTTTTAGAGAAATTACAGTATAGTAAGAATTGTTGTGGGTGAGTGAACCCATCATTAAGGCACTAAAACAGCATATATGTTTTAAAGTGAGAATACTCAGGAAAAAGCCATTCAATGGCTTAAAGGTGATTTCTGCTTCTACTGATTTTGTAATAAATCTGAAAGAAATTATGTTTATATATATGTCTGTCTTTACTCTTATGCCTGTGATTAACACAGATTGTGAGATTTCTTTAACTGAGAGTATTTCTTTAAATTGAAAGTCACTTAGGACCATGTACAGCTGTGGTGTAAGGAAGTGTTACAGCATCCAAAGTCAATGGCAGTTGTGCCCTTATATGCCAGGCCTGTCTATGGCCTCTGTCTCCTTAGCCATACTGTATTAATATCATTTGGATATTCCCAGAGGTTATTTTTTCTTACAAACTATGTATTATGGTTGGCAACTTGTGACAGGTGAGTTCTGGTTCCAATATGTCATATGCAGGACTGCAGGAAAATATATCCATGTTCTTCACATCAAACTGCCAAAATGTCAACAGTCACCTCTCAGCATAAAGACCCTCAGAAATACAAAATCAACGTGCTTGGCATCATCCCTTGTAAATGCAGGCCTGTCTGAGAAGCTGTCTGCAGAGATAGATCTGTCAGTCACTGTGGAGTCTTGTGTGTGAGGGAACACGACACAATGCTGTCACAGCTTGAGCACTGCACTTTGCTCCCATGGAGTGATGCATCAGGGCAAGCTGACCACAGAATTGAATGACACCCAGGGTGACTCTGTCATTGGTGTTGGCTTTGATTAGCCCACCTTCTAAAGGAGTAAAATTCAAGTTGGGCCATGAATCCCAGAACCATTGAAAATTCACGTTTGGAAGGGACCCACAAGGATTGTTGAGTCCAGCTCTGAAATTTCTTTACAGATCTTCACCTTCTTTAGGTTTGCCTTTTTAAAAATTTTTAAAGCTTTGATATATGCCTCTGAACTGTTTTTGTTTTTTTCTGGGCTGTATTTGAGACAAAAGCCTTATAAGCTTGCCTTAAGTAAAGTTATATTAGATATCTTTTGGAGAAAAAAACCTAAGTGGTGTGGTAGTTGATCTCTTTGTTACCCAACTCTGAGTTTCTTTTTTATGTTTCTCCATAGTTACTATTAATTAAGAGGATTTACAAAGCATTAGGTTTAGAAAGCCAAACTGAAAGGCAATAAGATAATGTGTATAATGTTTAATTTAAATCTGATTTGAAAGAAAAATAAAATAATAGAATCAAGTTACATCAAGAATTAAACATTAAATTATACCAAACTTGAACATTCGTGAACTTGACAGAGGGGAGAACTGTCATTTAAAAGTCAGAGCAAGAGCCAATATTATCTGGAGGTCTGACTTTTAGGAATCCTGAATTTTGGGGGTTTTGTTTGTCTTTTAATATATAATTTAATTTTTTTTTCTTTAAAATTATGAGAAACTGACATCTGTAAAAGGCACTTTGAGCCTTCTACTGTTGAGATTTGCTTCAAACAGTACTAAAATTGTCACATACTGAAAAGTGGAAGTTACTGTGTTGAAAAACAAATTAAAAATATAAATACTGCTTGAGGGTGGCATGTGAAAATTTGATTGCACACATATGAACCTATATTTTTTAGATTTGTTATTCTTATTTCAGTTATAGTCATAAAATTCTATGGTTTCTTTGGCAAACGACAGCATTAAATTTAATAGATTCTGGTTTTATATTTTTCCTCTACCAAGAAAATCCTAGAAACAAGGTACAGATGGGTATATATACAGATGGGTACCTGATACTTTATGTAATGTTCATTAGAGATTTAGAAATTTGGGATTTAGTTTGCCCATACTTAGTCTTGCTATTTTTCCCTTTCTTGATTTTTTTTTTGTGTGTCAAATAAATGCTTTATTTAATGCTTGTCATCACTGAAGCTGACAAAAATCTTCAGTTCCTCTTTGCTCAGCTGGGCTTCGTGTATGGGGAAAGATTGTGTGTCATCTACTAATGTTAGCATTGCTAATGTGAGTGTTGTTGGGGGATTTAAGATTCAGTAAGCAAATCATCTGAGACAAAAGAAATTCACAAAAGCTTGTTTTAATATTCAAAACATTCTGTTTCTCTGTGCTCTATAAAAACTTTGTCATTCTCTTATACAACAATAATGAGCAAGGAAGTCAAGCTTGCAGAAAAAGTGAACTAGCGTTTTATTTATGGAGTTTCTCTAAAAAGTATTTTGAAGAGCTTGCCAATATAAGAAATTTGTGGTGCTGAATCAAAGCATGTGTTGACGGAGAACCTTTTCATATCAGGTCATTCTACCATTAAAATTCATTGTAATGCAATGCAATGCAAAAGAAACATAAAAATAAGGATCATTTTGGCCTAAAACATAAATTTCACAAGCAAAATAGTTTCTCAGCTTTTTCAATGAAAATTAATCTTGTTTTTATGAAATTAGTAATTGACCTGAACTTTAGGGACAACATTTTTAGATAAAGCCAAGTGTTTTTTTCTTCCTTCCGGACTTTCTTTTCCTCCAAGGGAAAAAAAAAGTGATGCATAAGTTATTATTCATATGATGAAACACATACAGAGTACTTTAATATTCCAGAACCACTTGTAACTAAACTAACTTTTATATAATTTCCTGACATAAAACTGTTTTTGACAATAAATTGGAAAAAATCCATTTCTCTTGACCTTGAATGTGTGACCATCCTCCTAGGCATTAACTTCCTCCAAGGTTCAGCCTTGATAATGCAGTGTAACAACTTAGACCCCAGGGAAAATCTGAGTTGTAAGAAAGTACCTAAACTAGAACCAGACAGGGAAGATAAAATGACAGATGGAGGTAAAATAGATGAACTGGGTTTAGAGAAATGTGGGGGATTCAAGAGGAAAACTGGTAATGTGGAAAAACAGAAAAAAAAAGTACTTGGCAGATTGGAGATCATCAGCATCAAAGAACTGACATAATAACCAACTTTTCCCCACCAGGCTAAAGCCTGCCTGTCTGGAAAATACTCAATATTACTGAGATGTATTATTAAGAATGGTGACAGTATTAATGCTTAGTGTAGTAACTCATTTATTCTTGCTGTCTTTTTGTGTGTGTTAGCCACCAGATGTAACTTATACTCTTGAGCTGCATGTGAAATACACCTGAGGAAATGATGCAAAGAAGGCAAAAATATGAAGACAACTTAGTAGTTTCCGTCCTTAAAGCTGAGCTCATTTTTACCCTGTTCCTTGCCTGCCTTCTCCCAGAATAGGCTGTCTTTATCCATGTTGTGCACTGAGAACAAGCCCTACGCTGTGTTGCACCACAGATGAAGTCTGGGAATGGTCTTGGAGATTGATTCTTGGCATGGCATGAAGCTGTAGTGGACAACAGCTGCTGTGTATTAATAGCTGGTTATAGGTTAGGATTCAATCCTGTGCCTTGGCTGTGCTCTATTTGCTGCTGTAGAGGCAGCGCCTCTTTCTAAATGAGGCTTGGGATTTTTTAATCACAGGTTTTTATGGAACTCTTTCAGTGGCAACTTAATTTTTCATGTTATGTGCATGCAAAATTTGTCCTTTTCTCTGTCCATGTCCTTTCTTCCTGGTTCTCTGTGTGATGCTGCAGAGCCAAAATTGTTTGCTTTTGCTGTATTGGTTTTGTTGCTCTTTTAATACTAAGCTATGCTTAGCTTCATATAACTTCTATGATTTTCCCGTAACAAAAAAGGAAGGATACAAGCCAGATGTGATAGTCTCAGTGTCTGAATAATGAAAGAAGCAAGGGATGTTAAGGGGAAAATGAGGGTTATTAAAAGGATTCAGAATTGTGGCCACATCAACCTGGTGGAGGGAGAAAGGATCCTTTTATGGAGAAATTTAGTGCTGTGAGTTCTTACCAAAATCTAACAGAGCAGATGTCTTAAAAGTACAACAGAAGAGAATAAATATTTTTTTGTGTGTCCTCCCCTGTTTGTCATCATTAACCAGGTAACTTCTTTTGCAGTGATAAATGCTGCACAGTGAAACTTGTGTGTTGTTTATTTTTTAGCAGATAGGGCTGATAGGATTCACAGTAAATGAGAAGCTGAAAATCTCCTAGGAGAGGCAATGCAATGTCCCATAAAGGCATCAGTTTGGAAAGCACATTGTTTTAGCTCCAAAACTGAGTGTTGTCTTTTGTCAGCAATTGGGACTGAAAAAAAAATGGATTTAATGTATTTTCTCCAGGGTGCAGTTAAAAAAGAGGGATAACCATGGCAGAAATGGTGCCCAGGAACAAATGGATGGTGATCAAAGTAGGCAAATGCCTGAACTTAGTCTGCTTTTAACAAAGTAACATGGAGCAGCAAATGTACTGTTCCATGCCAATCCTTACCTCCCTGTGCATTTCAGTAGAAGAATATCTCTGTTTGCATCACCCCCAAGGTCTGCATTATTTGTTAGAGCTCTAGAATCAGAGTAAAACTTCGGGCCCTTGGGAAGTCCTATCCTTTCCATTTTCCCTTTTTTTTTTTTTTGCGGGAGTTAACTAGGAAGGTTTTGTTGCTGCTTTTCAGCTATTTCTTTCTTGTTTCTTTGTCTACTCTTTAGCTGGACTATTGTAAATGTACTTTTGTCTCATGGATGAGGAAAAAATAGTGTCCAAACATATAAGAGTGGACAATTATGCATTCAACTCTGAAACTGTTATCAATGACAGTTTTTACTGATTGCCCAAGGAGTTGCTCTTTCAGTTCAGTGTGGTATTGCCTGACTTCTTGGTACAATTTTTTTTTTCATTTACCTTGTGAAAAAAAATCATAATATATTCTCTTGAATTAGCCCTGGCACTGCTATGGGTGTACTTTAGTTTTTGGGTGGAATATATACAAAGGAGATATTCTGGTTTAGGACATTCCTTTAAAAAAATCCTTTTTAAGCTTCCATTGCCAAAAATGCCAACAGGTGTTTGAATTACGGCATTGTTAGAAATTAAAAGGTTATCTAGGGCCAAATGAAAATTGCATTTTTTATTTTTTAAAATATATTATTAAATTAACTTTCAGTTTAGCTTTAGCTGTTTAGGTGGGGTTTTTTTGTTTGTTTGTTTGTTTGTTTGTTTTTTACAGTTTTTCTTTTCAATAATGCATATTTGTTATGTGATTAATGAATTGGATGTATGATTCTGAGATCTGTGCTAATATTGGGTTATCAGTAAGGTAATCATACATGAAGTTCCAGTCAGCAGATAAAATAAAACTTTTCCTAAAGCGTTTAGGTCTTACCTCAGGATTAATTTCTGAAAAATATATTATAAAAATATTTAGATTAGTTTGTTGTAAACTAAACTTAGACTGATATTTAAATTTTGAATTTACAATTTATGTGATTTCAATTAAAAAACTAAAATCAGAGTTTATTTTCCTCCAGCTTTGGCCAGAAGAGGGAACCATCTCACTGTATTAACCACTTCTGTGATGGCACTTAAAAACTTTTTTGCTTTTGTTTTTATTCCTGCATTGCAACTAAATGCAAATCTAAGACTGCTGAACCATCTCAGGTCTCATAAAGAATCATAAAGATATTTCTTTACCTTAGGATTTATGAACACTTTAGAATCACAGCTAGCTTATTGTGTTCTGCATTTACAACCAGAGGAAAAAGAAAAGAAGTTGCTTAATGCACACTTGTTAGCTTGATGGCTTTGCATGTCAAGAGCATACATCTACATTGTTTATGCACCACTAAAAGAATATAATTTTCAACAGAAGTGTCTTTGAAAAGTACAGCAAATTGAAAAGAAAAAAATTGAATATAAGAATTTGAGTAATCCAGGGAATGTATTAGTGCACGTTTTTTTTTTGCACAGCTATTCCACATCCAGAGGATTTCTAGATTGCAGAGAATGTAAAGTATTCAGGAGTGACTGATACAGTTAGGGGTTTTAGGCCTGGGAATGTTGCTGCTGGAAACAAGTAATTCCTTCTCACTGCATAGAAACCTCCCTGTAGATAATTGCAGACACTAGGTTTCACTGATTCATTGGAAAGGGGCAAGAATAGTATTTTTCCTCAGCACATACATTATTTTAAAAATATACTGGAATCTCATTTATTTTGCTTGGGCTTTTTACACTGGGGTCCTTTGTCAAGTTCCTACTGTTATAAGCTTGGCAGACAGAACTGTACCAGGTATAATTCTTGGGCATCCTTCAGCTGCCTGTCACTGTTACAACTCCTTTTCTGCAAGTAGAGTGGAGGGAAAACGAATTCACAGGTCTGTTTTTCCTCAGCAGGGGAAGGATGTAACTTGCAGGTAGGCAGAGGGATAAAATATTGTTTCCTTACTCTTTTTCCCAACAGCCCTAGACTCTGTCCAAAGTGATTTTGGTGTCTAGGTAGCAAAACATACCATGGTAGAGTATTTTGCAAGCTTTCTAGCCTTAATCTGCATCATAAGTAACACTGGTGCCTAAATACCAAGGTAACTGTTGAAAAAATTATCAGTCAGCTTTGAACTGGTCTTTACTTGTTGAGTTTCATTGTGTTGCTGAGATTACTCACTTGTCAGAATGCTACTTTGGTCTGAGATGAGTTGCAGAGGCCCGTGTACGTTGTGCCCTCAGGACAGCAAGGCTCTGCATATTGGATGACACTGGAATGCATTAGTGTGTTGTGTCAAGGTATCTCTTGCTTTTAGTTTTGTTTTTGGGCTTCTGTTTACTAGTTTGGCTCAACTAATTTAAAATTGCTGGTAATAGTAAGAGGTGATCAACACTCAAACATAATTTGACTTATCTCTGTTTCTTAGGGTCAGTGGCTCTGAACTGAAAGCAAATAGATCAGATTGCTGGCTGATAAAATTTTACCATTGCATTAAGTACATCAAAAGATCTCATATTTTGTGAGATCTGAGGTTTTGTCATACAGCTTCAGATACTGCTCATAGTATGCCAAAATCATCTAACTTCTTTGTAGAGAAATTAAATTTTCTGTTTGTAGTGACAAGAAATCTCCCATGTATATTTGACTAAAATGTATTGTTGACTAAAGTCAACTGGAGTTGTAATACGTCACATTCAGGGGAATAAAATGATTCTGGTTCTTAAACATGAGTGTAGAAGTATTGCTTTAAGCACCTAGTTGTAAAAATGTAAAACATACTGATAGACATAACATTAAAATGTGGCATAGAAACACTCTTAGGAGGACCATCCACTTTAAGAAAATGGAATCAAGAGAAGGTTATGACCAGTTGAAAATGCTGTACTGAGCATAAGTGGGAGAAGATTTAATTGTCCAAGATGTAAATTTCCTAGGGCACACGATTAATTGTAGTGGAAATGTTCAATTGCTTGTAATTTTGCAGAAAATTCCCTCCTGGGCTCTGAAACTTTACATGCTTAGTCATAGCCTAACAGAACATTTTCTTAGAAAGTTCAGTTAATTGTTTTTAGTATGAGCATAAAAACAAATTTGAGGGATTTAGCTAAAAATGGTTCAAGCTGACAATAAAAACTTTAGATTTACATGACACTAGTAGAGATCAAAATAAAGTTTATTTTGTGTGGGTTTTTTATTGATTTTGGTTGAAAGAAATTGGTGTCTTTTGATGTAATTTTGGGGAGAATGAAACATAAATTGGTTTGTATAAATAAATACACAATCTGTGCTGTAGTGGTTTGTAGCTCCAGTGACTTCTCACAGCACCAATATAGCATATGTTTAACTGTGCACTGAAATATGCACTCACTGTCTCATAGAACAATTTAAAACATTTAGAATATCCTTATTTAAGCAGTTTAAGCATGTAGCATTCACAAGATGTTCCTTACTGTAAGAAAATCTTGGGAAGTTTTGCTTGAAAAAAGTCACTGGCACACCTTGTGTACAACAGGTAGATTGTTGGAATGTTCAAACAATAGTATTTGTTTATAAGAATACCCTGCTGGTGACCTTGCATTGATGTATGGTCTGTCCCTTCACTGACCTATGCTCCATTTTCAGTTTATATCGCACTGGAATTAAAGGTTGAGGCAATTTCATGATCAATCGTATTTTGTCATTATTTTCTTTAGCTGGAAATCTGCATATCTAACAAACATTATTTTCTCAAATTTCTTTGTCTCACAGTTACTTCATCTTCTAAAAAGTATTAAGATTATGTGAGTGGTTTTGAAAAAACTCATCAAGCTGAGATGTATGTTAGCATATTATATTTGGATTTTGCTGGATATTTTCATCATCTCAGTTGAAGTGTTGCTTGCCTTTTAATGCTGTGTTTAATTAATATTTTTACTCTTCTATTACATATATAACACTTTCCAATGTTTTGTGAATTGAAGTAGGATTTTAAATAAATTGAGTACTTTTAATGGTGAACTAATCTTTTCTAAGTAGCATATTATGAGACTAGAGAGCATGATAGTATGTAGTATGTACGTAGTATGTAGTATCTCTATTTGTGATGTATTATATCATCAGAGTTTATTATTTGGTATTCTATAATTCTTCCTCAGAGAATATGCCCATATGGAATAATTTTTATTATCTACTTTGGAAGTTTTCACGGTAATTTTGCTACAACTTAGTTAAAAATGACCTTGGATGAAGCTGGTTTTTCTTTTTTTTGGTCCTCCTGTGGTTACCTAAGGCAAGTTTCATCGTGTATACTGCATCAAATCTGGTGGCAAATCTCTAGTTAATGGAAGAGAGAATTTTGCTCTAAATGCCTGTAATTGTAGTTGTTAAATACACATGATGATAATACACAGTTAGTTTTGTATTTCTCTTTCATGGCTGTAGAACTCTAGTTGTAATACTTTTAATTAAACATTTTTGCAAGTTTAGGTAATGAAGGATTTAGAGTCAGAGTTGTCAGTATTTATTGCTGGAGTTAAAAGCGGCTGGATTTGCTCAGAGTTTAGGGATGGAGAGAGTAACTGTGTTCCTGGTGGGGGTTATTTTACCTCTCTTTTCAAGTAGTTTTTTCCCTAGTGGGGAGCTGTAGAATAAATTTTAAGCTGGTGAGATGTTATGATTTGTGAAGCCTCTGTAACCATCACATCCCTTCACCATCTTGTTTGTGCCTCTGCAGCACATTTAGCCATAAATACTTGGTACCATACCACACTGGCTTGAAATAATATTTGCTTAGGTTCTGAAAATGCAGGAAATATTCTCCACCTGTGTCTAGCATTTGTAGAAGTAAAATATTATGTAGTTTGGATAATTTTTTTTCTAAACTGTGGAAAAGTGTTTTTTCTGGTTAAAAAGAAGACTCAACACCTAGATATATCTAAAGCTGTCAACACTCTACTTCATCTTGTTTTAAATGGCTATTAAAAGTGTCATTAGCACAAAACAAACTCCTTCCCTCATAGAATGCTTGTTATATGCTAACCACTGCTGAGAATGGAATAAATATAGAAGAAAAAACAGAATTAGTAAAACAGTATTTACGGTCATGTGAGTTTTGCTTTTCTGTTTAAAATAAGAAACAGTGACTTATTGTAGAATTGGAAACTAACATGCATAAGCAGTTATGCGATATGCAGATGTATGATTTAAATGCTCAAGCATAGTATTTGCTTCCCTTTCTGTGCTGTTAATTAACGTTAGAGTGGCTAACTTTCTTTTTGTTATTGCAAGCCAGTAATTCAGCGAAACACATTCAGAAAGACCCACTATTTTGTGTGCTCTGCTTCTTGTGTGCCTGCTTTGCAAGGTCTTTGGTGTGATTTTTCACAGGAGATGAGTGATCTCAGCTGTGATTGAACTCAGAGCAGTGGGTACTGATTACCTTTCAAAGTTATGCTTTGGGAGTCCCAAAATGAGAATCCACATACTGAATTACTCAAATTTAGCAAGTGGTTTTAAATGCATAGACTGTGATATCTGTCTTTCAGTTCCTTCATTTACAAGGAGGCAGAACAGCAATTCCCCAGTCTCATTAGGGTGTTAACAGGTTTAGTTGAAAGTCTCTAGGATACTTTGAAAAATACTTTCATGAACATCATCAAAGAACAATTTAATATAAGCCAGAATCAATTGTAACCTGTATGCTGGTGACAGAGAAATGAGGGTTTTCTTCCCCTTCTGTGTAAGGGGTAGCAGTTTTGCAAGCTCTGAGGATAATGGGAATGTGTAATAATGTGCCTCAATCCTGATGTCCATTATAGCTACTGAATGAGGGGACATCTCTGCAATGAGTTCTAGATTGCTGCCCCTCTTCCTTGGAGACATTGTGACCTCCAATTATTCTGTATAATAAACTATAATCCTATAGCTTTTATATTCTTAATTTGCATTAAGATTGAAAGAAAGTATTAACCACAGTCTAAACTTCCAGCAAGACCTCTTAGGGGAATTCATCTTGTCTTTAGAATACAGATTAGAATGCTGAACCCGATCCTGTAGTGTCTGCTCTTAGTCAACATAAAGCATGGCATCTGGATATGATATCCTGGGCATCTAGGATATGATTGATTCCGACTATATCAGTTAAGCAATATTTTAGTTAAGCAATATGTTAAGAGTAGAACTACCACTTCCAGGGTCATGAGCAGGCATCTACAGTCTGAATGTCTGGAGTTAGAGAAGGTGCATGCTGTCATTGCTTTCTGAAAATCCCCTGAGGCCGACCGCTGGAGAGCTGCCAGGTTCACACACCTCAGCTGGGCTCAGGTACAATATCAATGTTGCCTCGCTCAGACTGACCTATCCATCTGCAAGAGGAGAACTCCACTTGTTCAGGGAACTTCAAAGCCAAACTGAGGATGGTTTGCTGGGTTTGGCTAGTTAACTGGCTGATTGGTAAATTATTTCAACTAAAGTTTTTTTTATCAGAGCACCATCTCTCTGTCTTCTTTTTGTGCTAGCTGCCTACAACTTGCACTGGCTTTAGACTACTTTGTTTTTCCTTCATATTTATAAGCCAGTAGTTGCATATCAAAATCTACAGTCACTTGAAAACTTTCAGCAACTTTCAGTGTGGGCTCTGAACTCTCTCGTGGCTTGAGACTATCAAAGAAGAACAGGATTCAGTCTATGGCGATCTTGGTAAGAGATACACTAAAAAAAAAAGCATTAATTTTTGGTCTACTAAATAACATTGCCTACGAAGTGTTTTTGAACTCCATTTAACCTTTTTTCCATTGACTTAAAATCACTCACTTGAACCACTAGAACATAACAGAAGAAAGTAAAAACAAAAAATAGAAAACCATAGGAATAATTGTTCATTGTTGGATTCTAATGCGAGTTTTTTTTCTTTGATTCCAAGAAATCAGAATTTTTGTGAAAATATCCTTATAGTGTCAAAGTTGCCTGAAACAGCCTTTTATTTAAAAGCCTTTAGTTTAGTACTGAATTAAAAACAAACTGTGAGCTCTTCGGAGAAAAATATATGTGAACATGTAGGCTCCATGGCTGCTGCTCCAGCATGTATTTGAGAGGATTCATGTCATTGAACTAATGGTGCTAGTTCTTAAATATGTGATGCTAAGGTTTTGTTTCTCACATTATCTTTTAGAAGTAATCCAGCTAATATCAGTCAATATTGTGAGTCACTATGCAATATTGTCTCCTGCTTATCTAATTGAGGGCTAGACCCCGTTACCTTTGTATGCCCTGCCAGGAATGCACAGCTGATGGAAGCTGCTGCTTATGGCAAGGTGATAGTGGTATTTTCTAACTCAGCAGAAATTTGTTCCTATAAGAGGCACCATGTACCACACAAAGTCCCTTTTAGTTTAAAGCAAACATATTTGAATATGCTATTTAGTGTCACAGAGGGAGAATCTGGCACCCTTGAAGGGTGAAATAGAAAAGTAATTTTGATAAATCAGATGAGAGTTGATGACAGTGAGCTGTGAAAGGCAAAGATAACAGTTATGTTTATGTTTAAATTAAATCAAAGAGAGGAGTAAAAAGTTTGAAATCATAAAGAATTTTTTTTTCACTCCTCTGATACCTTATGTTGAATAGCCAGATCATTTTATTATTGAAAATACTGTGGCAGTAATCTTTTATTGCTTATAGTATAGGCCTACAGCATTAAGTTAGTATAAAATTACATATAGTTTAATATATTTGTACAACACCTTTAAACAAGCTTCTCTAGGCAGGAAGGTTATCCGTCTTATAAATCTATTATTTCATTGTACATCTTGATAGCCTAGCATTGCTTCTAGCCATGTTTAAGCATTAAATAGTGCATTATTATTTCACATAAATCAACCAGAGATGTGTGAATTCATAAATTTTGCATTTGCACAGACAGTATTTTAAACGTTTTATGGCTTCGTGGGAACTTGGTATAAAAGCCTGTACACAAATCAGTGCTCAAGAATTTAAGCAAATTTTAATATTGCAATTACTGGTTTTCAAAGTCATTGCTTGCATATTTTGCAAATGTTTTAACAGGATCTAAAAACAATAAAGAAAACAGGATGTTCAGTTAGATTTTGCTGGGTAGCTCCTTTGCTGCAGTGCAGTGGATTATTGTTTTTTCTGATGTTTGCTCTGGTATCATTTGTGTTGTTTTTTTTCTGCTTTATTTGTATTTGCTGCTTCTTGTCTTCTCAGTTCTTCTAGGCACCTAAACTGTAAAGAATCATGGACAAGCTTGATGTTATAAAGATATTTCACTGATGGAAACTCTAAATATATATGTGAGGTTTCTCAGGTTTGGGTTATTTTGAATACCTTGAAAGTACCTTCTCATGAGATCTTTTTATAGAATATGTGAATATTCTGCTGCTGAAAAGTATACTGTCAAGAAAGGAAAAACCAGGAAAAACTGTGCATCAGGTATTACACCATTATATCACTTAAGGTAACTTTATGTTTTACAGAGGATAAACAAAAACATCGGGGCAAGATGTCCACAAAGACACTGAATTGTTGCTTCTGGAGTCTACTATGTTTCCCATGCCAAGCTTTCAAAATTTGACAATTGTTTTATTTATCTATGGTTAAACATTGTGAATTCTCTTCTGCTGTACAATTGCAAGGTAATTGAGTACCCCTTTCCTGGGGTACTGCTGGGAATCAGAGGCAGGGAAGTTAGAAGCTGTGTTCCCATGCCCATTCTGCTACCTGCCCATTCTGCTACCGGAATTACCTTTCCTTCTTTGGGACAACCCAAAGAGCACCAGGAACCAATTTGTAGGGAATGAAGCTCAGCTGTGTTGGATCTCCAAAAGAATGGAGATGGGAAGAACATGGGAAATTACTCACAGTTCTTTTGCACTTTGTGGAGAAGCATGGATCTCTTTCATCTGCCATTCAGCCTCTTTCCTCCTCACCCTTGTATGTGTCTGAAGAGACCTCAGACAGCACATCAGTGAGCTAAATCAGGCTCTGAGTATTTTACTTGCAATTTGCACAGGTAATTTGTTGCAGGGACAGCAATGGAATCTGAATTTAGAAGACTGAATTCTGTGTTCTCCTCCTTTTTCTTCCTTAACACAGTTTGATGTCAAGTGAATGGGAATTTTGGCACAAAATTTAATGGTGATAGAATAAGATCCCATTACTATCTTTTGACTCTATGCAGAAATTATCTTTAGTTATTTAACTAAAAAACTGGAAGAGTTTTGGTTTTTTTCTTTTGCAGTTTGTTCTTCCTTGTGTCTTAGGATTCTTTGTGTTCTTTGCAAATTGTAATGGAGGTAAAAATGCCTATGCATAGTTAAATCATACACTCAAGCACTTAGTTTAAATATTCTCAGCTTCAATCATTTTAGTTGTGTTTAAAAATCTGGGTAGGTTTTCTCTTACCAGTTTGGAATGCTTTTTATTTTACCTTCCCACAAATAAGTGTCTGAAGGGAATTTAATCAAATGTTAAACACTGTTCAGTGTTCAACACTGGGTGAAAATTTAGGATGAAAAATTTTACCCCCAAAAATAGATGATTAGAGAGCATGTTTTTTGGTTTCCATTAGGGCAGCCATAACTGAATAGCTGGTAAAATATTGGCTTGTCTTGGTGCTGCATATACAGTACAGAATTTACTTTTTTTAGGATGAAGATCATGGGGTAAATTTGGTACACATTCTGCTCTTGGATAACTCTGGGCTCCTCTTCTGTGTTACTGATTAAATGGGCAATAAGAGTGACAAAGAGAAGACCTTGCTCCAAGATTTTATCTGGTCTGCATAATTTGGGAAGCAGTAATTTGCATTTGTGACACTGACAAAATTGTCAGGCATGACTCCTATATATACTTTCTTGTGCATGTTGCTCTTTTCTTTTCACTTTTCCTAGGAGGTGTGGAGTTGCTGGTGAGAAGGAAAAAATCATCTGCATGCATATATTTAAATAGCATTGACTTGACTTACAAGAATGTACTATCTGTGTGGATGACACACTGTGAGAACTTACCTGAATGTGAAAGAGTGGATCTGACTGGGAAGTTATATAGGGAAATCTACACTGGTTGGGAAGAAGGATTGTGAAAGGTTCCTGAAAGTGACGGGTGGAAATGGTAACACCTCCCACAAACACAAGTTTTGAAAGATTTGTTTGCTGCATCAAACTTTTATTATTTTTATAACCTTTTTCTTTATTTTTCAAGGTTTGTGTTTTACTGAATGTACTGAAGAGGATCTGTACCTATCTGACATATTTATTATTAAATATGGAAATATTGGAACCCTAAGGAGCTATGGTATACTGAAAAGAAGAATACAGTTTATAGTTCTGTCATGCACAAGCTTAAAGATATTAACAGTGTTTCACCAGCAGTTCTGAGGAAGAGAACACTACACTAGATCATAGAAAAAGCTTAGATTTGGAAACCATATAGCTGGCTTTTATCTGAGTGCACAATCCCCTACGAGATGTGGGTTAACTGCTGTGAAGCAGTAATGCTGTTTGGAGAACTGGGTTTTCCACTTAATTTGGTGTTAATGGAAAATATTCTATGTGAGAGAAAAAGGAAAAAAATTAAAAATAAAACTTTTCAAATTTTACTGTGTTTAAATTTCTGGTAAGAATAAGATTTTTTTTCATGGAAGATGTGGATGAAAATTACTTGTCAGGGTTTCTGGGGCAATGTTGCTTATTTTTGACAAGCATTATTTTAAAGCTGGGAAACTGAAATGATCTAAGTGGCAAGTTTCACAAAGAGGTGAGTCCTTTTTACTGAGGGAAGAAAAATGTGAGCAGCTGAACATTTGAGTAGTGATTTTAGAAAAACTTATTGCCCCTTGCCACAGAATGATCCTGTCTTTCTGTAATACATAGAAGATGAATAATTTTATGGTACAGTGCTGGACTACAAAGCCATCTGTGTCATGGAGTGCATGTGAAACCCTGGTACTGGTTTCTACTCTGACACCAGCTATAATTATATTACTGTAAAAAGACTTGGCTTGATACAAAAATGGGACAGTGATGTAGAGAGTAAGGGTGTCTCACCTAGGTTGCCATCTTACATTGATGTTGTGCTGCAGTGAAAAATTACTCCAAGTGCAGAGTCTCAACAAATCAGGTCCCTGTTGTTTTTGAAGGAAAGGCATTTTTTGTGTTACTGTTCATTACTGGGCAAGAACAAGAAAGAAGTTCAAAACTGAGATTAATGATTTCAGCAGATCATTGTCTAAAGATTAATCTTTTTAAAATGATGAGGAAGGGATAGACACAGTGAGCCTCTAGCTGCCTACAGCTACAAAGAGTAATAATAAACATAACTATGGCAGGGCTGGCTCTGGAATACTAACAGAGGCATATCTAGTTATCATCAGTAAGTACTAACAGTAGGTTTGTGTTGTTTTTTGGCTACTGATGACTGATGAAAATGGTGTGGTTTTCCCTCTCTCCTTCCAAAAGCAACAATTGTGTACTTTCTTTTGATATCTAGCTATTTAATATTCATTTGTTTGGAATCAATTCTCTCTTTCGTGGTATTGTCAGTGTACTACTTTCTCTTACAACAACTTCCACCTTATTGCCTGGGTCTAAAATTATCAGAAATTAAAAAAAAGGTTCATTATAGAAATTACATTTGCCCTGTAAACCCAGGAGGCATTGTCTTTCTGTTGGCTACCCTCTAACTAATCCTTAGCGCATGTATATTTTTGTGCATGCCTGCTGTTTTTGTATTTAGCAGGGTATTTGTTTATACCACACAGGAGGTCTATGTAGCAATTGCATAAATCTGTTTAGTTTTCAAGGGCTACACGTCAGCAACTGATGGTATAGGAATGGTCTGTATAAGCTAAAATATACTAACAGTCTTTCTTTTTAATCTCATCACTATTTATGTGTCTCTTGCCAATACTACAAACTGTGTCGTTTGAAAAGGAGTTGCAGACTTGTGTTCAGAATGGTCTGAGCTGAGAAGCCTGCAAATTTTGAAATTTATTTATGTCAAGTATTTATTTTTTCTCATAAGCTTAAAAAGACAGTGATAGAAGCAGCCCATTTTCATATCTTACAATGACAGCAGTGATGATCTAAATGTTCATGAGAATCAGATTCTGTCCATTTCACCATCAGACAGAGCAGGGTTTAACAGCAGGAGCAGCTCCACTGACTTTGACCAAGCTCTTGGAGGAGTAAAATATTAGTATGGCTTGGTGATGGATGCCCTTGGAATCTGTATAATGCTGTGACATGGCAATAGAAGTTGTTTTGATAATTTGCTTCCATGAAAGAAGGCTTCTGCCCTTGTGTTGAGACACAGTTTTGATTCAGGTTTAAAACGAGATGCTTATGTATTATGAAGTTTGAGTTTTACCTACATTACATCCTGAGGGCTGAGTAGTGCCCACTGTCCTTCAGATTTAGGTATAATGTTGGATTACACAAAGCTTTATCATGATAATCAACTTCAAGGCAGGTATGGTAATAAGTGAATGGGTGTGGTCGGGGGAAATAATTAGTTAGGTACCTGTGGATCTATAATCATAGAATCATCTTTGAAAAGACATCTAAGATTATGGAGTCCACCCATTACCCCAGCACTGCCATGTGCATTGCTAAAATATGTTCTCAAGTGCCACGTTAAAACATGTTTTGAATGCTTCTAGGGATGATGATTCCACCACTTCATTTAGCAAGTATTGCAATGCCTAACAACCCTTCCAGTGGAAAAAAAATTCTTAGTATTCAATCTAAACCTCCCCTGGCACAAGTTGGGGCTATTTCCTCTCATCCTGCCACTGGATACCTGGGGGACTGATAGCCATCTCATTACTACCTCCTTTCAGGGAGTTGCAGGCACTGATAAGGTCTCCTGAGGATCCCTTTACCAGGCTAAACAATCCCAGCTCTCTCAGCTGTTCCTCATCATACTTCTCATCCTTCTACCAGCTCCACTGTCCTTTTTTCACACACTCCAGCACCTCAATATCTTTCTTGTAATTAGGGTCCAATGTATCATTATCACTTGTCAGAGCTTGCAGTGTTTCCCAAACATGGGAGTACTGCTAATAAGCATGACAAAGTAGGAAAATTTAAATATTTGGTTTTACAACTCTTTCCCTCTGAAAGCCCATTTCCTTTCTCCAGGGCTGGATGAAGACAGTTGCTCCCTTTGAAATAACCTGAAGGTTAATTGCGCTATCTTTGAACAAGGAAACTAAAATTTGAATTGTTACAACATGGTGAATGCTTAACAATGCATGACTAAGTCAAAGGAGTACCTATATAAATGTTTATTTCATTTAAGGAGTCTGTAAACTCATTTAGATGGACTTTACATTTCTCTTGTGGCTAAAATTTGGTTCAGCATTTCATTGTTGGTATGTGTGACTATGAATTCAATATAGGAAATTGCTTCAATAAGGAAGGAATAAATTTTACTTCAGGTTCTTATCTAGCTTCATTGCAGGTAGTCTTAAAACCAAAATCCATGGTGTATTTTGTTGTCATTGATGTGGAGTTAGGCAAATTAGGCATGCAGTTTATATCCTGAGATCTAGATTTGTTTTAAAAGTCATCATGGCGGAGATATCAGCTAGGATAAAAGTAATTTTGGGAAAGTATATCCAGATCATTCCAAAGGTGCTGTAGTGGTTCCCTCAATTAGTGAGTATTTAAAAGTTCAAACTTACGCTCTTCCAGTGATTTCAGTAGTTGCATGATATAAAAAATGGAATGATGCAGTGCTTGGACATGTCTTTAGTTTGAGAAAAGTTTTCTATGTAGAAAAAATGCTTGTAGAGCTCATATCAATTTTGCTTGCTGTCATGCTTGGTTTATAACCTCTGACTTGGTTACCCTGGTTCAAATTCCTGTCTACCACTATAGCTCAATGGACAGCTCTGTTAAATGTCACTGGCTTCATGGCAACAGTGTAACATTTCCATAATTTTTGTCCTGTGATGAGAACTGGACAGATTGAGTTTGACCATCTTAAATTGTCAGAAACTGTTGGTGTGGTAAACCTTTGTCAAAAATTTGGGATTAGGAGTGAGCCTTTGGGTTAGAAGTTCTTCGATGATCCCACCATCAACTGCAAAAGTCACTTCAGTCTGTAAGTGTGCATTGCCTGAGACATTGTGCATCACTTTGAAAATATACCAAGCATTTATATTTGGAAAATATCTCCCTAATTGTATATATTGTTCTGGGTCATTATTTTCTCATTGTTTAAATTGCATCTCATTTATTTAAAAGAATACTTGTCAAAGGAAAGCTTTAAGTACTGATTTAAGAAAGCAGTGTTAAATAATTGAAATGACTGTGATAAAATTGCCTTAGTTTAAACAGACCAGTTTTATCAGTCTGTTTAATGAATTGTGCTTTTATAGGGTGAGATAAATCTAATGTGAATTCAAGTGGTTGCACTAGAAATACAGCTCTAGGTGTGATCTCTACTGGGTTTAGCTAGCAGAATTAGAGGAAAAAAATGGCAGCTCTACTCCTGCATTTCCTTTCAAAAACACTTCATGTACTATAAGCAAAGCTGATATTTTGCAGATCTTTTTTAGTATCTATTTATCTGTAATATCTGGGTGTTAACATATGGATCATGTATTGGTGGCAAAGTGTATTGGTCATTACTTCAAAAATATTTGTGCCTCTTGATGTAGAAATAAACTTGAAGTTTCATCCAATCCAGGAATCATTAATTTTCAAGCACCAGAATAGTGACACAATCAATTTCTTTGTAGATTGAGGCAGCTTGGCAGGCAGGTCTTGTTACTTACTGATAGTTTAGAGCGGCATTTCTTGCATGAAAACATCTGTTTTGGAACCATGCTGAGGACAACCACTGGTCACTGGCTGACACAGGAGAATCCTGGGATATTTTGTTTATGCTTCTGTACATTGTGAGAACACACCTTGCACACAAGAAGAGAAATAATCATTAAAAATGCATCATAAGTCCTTTAATACATCGTCAGCTCTTCTCTCCACTAACCCATTTAAATAACCTACACAGAAAGATTAGTACCTAATTTAGCGGCATAAGTAAGTGGTTCCTGTAGGACCCAGTCATTTTGCACTTGTATGCCTTCCCATACCAGACCAGCATGCATGGTGCCATGAGTTTCCATAGAAGTTCTAGGAAGGTAGCATACAATGTGTGAGACAGTGTCATGTCCTGGTCCCAAAATGATGGTGAAATTCTTGTCTAGTAGAACAAGGAATAACACACAGTTGATGTTGCGTAACTCAAAGGAGATCACTGAGCCAGTTACTAGCAGTTTTTATATCTGGACTTACCCACATTAACTGTTTCTTAAATGTTGTTCAGCTGATTTGGGACAATTTGCCTATCAGCAATCATTGTGGATCTAAGGGTGTCTCAGGACACAAGGCAATGCTCTGAGTGAGGCATATACATGCTCCTTCAATAGCAGCAGTGTGAACAGAATTTGTCAGACAGTATGTGACTGACTTACCAGGAGAATTTACACCAGCAGCAGTTGAATGCATTCAGATATTTCTTATTCTCAACAAGGCCTTAATCACTAGTCTTGTGTAACCAGTCTTAACTGTCAACTCTGCAAACTCACTTGCAGCACAGGAAACTATAATGATTACTTTGGAGAAAAAAAGAAGAAGAAAAAAGAGGTTGGAGTATCACTGCTTTATACAAAACACTTTCTAGAGGAAAGCCGTGTTACTTGTATATCATGTCACTTGGCTCCAATCAAACAGGCATGTATATTTCAAAATGATGCCTATCTTCATGCCTTAGATTTTTAGTTTATTGTCCTTAGGTTAGCCATTCTCACTAAGGTTGTTTTCTGCAACATTGTTGTGTCTACTGACTGATACCGGGGGTTGACAAAAGGCCTAGTTCACCTGAAGGAAGTTTGAGATTTCAATTGTTTTGCCATTCTGAAAGGTAGGGGGAAACACTTTTTATTGCAGAAGTTGTGAAACAGGATATTTGGTAAATTGAGCTGGCTGTTACTCCTCTTCTTCTTCCTCTCTAAATATCTTCAAGGTGTGTGCTTTCCTGTTCTGTGTCTGCTACTTCTACCATTTTCTGGCAGAAAATGATCTTGCAGTTTTTATTACAGACTATCAGCTTGTCCATCTGTAGAAAAACAGACAGATTCCTTGTATCACTTAGCAGCTATCTAGGGAATTCAGCCTAAGTTTTAAGGTTGTTGAAATCAAGCTGCTTTGAAAAACAGCTTGATTCTGATGGATTCTAATAAGGAGGAAAAAAAACATAGCTGTCTACGTAGCTATCTTCCATACTGGTTTTATGATATGAGAATGAATCAGAAAACAAGAAAAAGTGAGTGTATAGAATGGAAAAGGCATTTGAAGTACAAGAGGTTAACATTTTTACTGTTCAGAAGGTACTTATATTTTTATTAGATAGCAGACTTTTCTTTGTTTTCCAGCCATTTCATATTTCTACTACAAAATTTTAAAGAGCGGAAGGATATATTAAATACCAAGGAAAATTATTTTTAAAAGGTATTTTAAAAATTAATTTAAATGCAGACAGATATAGTATTATGGCATTAAAACACCCCAGGGTCTTTTTTATTGGTGCATTAATACTTGCCTGGAGTGGTAGAACACACCTGAGGCAAGATTTAATGAACCAATAAAACATGCCCTAGAGTGCCCTAATGCTATATTGCTAACCATTCCTATTACATAAATGCACTGTTTGCATACTTCCTTCATACATTTCAGAAAAATCTTCAATTAAGTGAAGACCATATGACAATTCTTATTCAGAGTTTCCTTCAGCATATTTTGAAGTGATTAAAATGATTATTTGAGATATTCTCAAGCAACCAATGCAATATATTTTGCCTAGAACTTTACAGACTGTCCAGAGAGCAAATCCTTTAAGTGTGGTTGTGTGTTAAGTCAGTGTGTTTCCTTTCAGTTGCTGAGTCTTCCTAAAGAATTTGAATGGAATGTTGTTCTATTTCTGTTTTAATCTTGAAACTACCTCACTTGTTCATCTAGAATCCACCCCAAAGCAGTAATCTGGCAGAGGAACTGGTCATATCTCCAGTCCCATTAAAATCCCCAAGGACTTTACTAAAATGATGTTGTCCAAAACTTCTGACATTGTTTAGTCAAAGAGGCATTTTAGTCCTTCTCAAGGAGGGAGATTTTTAGTGTTGTAAATCAACTTTAATGAAATTAAGGTGATGTACATCAGCTGGTAGTTCAGATCTTTGCTTTCCAGCACATTCAGTAGGATTAGAAATGTTGTACTTGTATTAAATCCGACAGCTGAGATGGAAGAAAGTACCACAGACACTTATTGTATTTTGCAATAGTTAATTTAAAGCCTTTGACTGAAGTTAGCTTTTGGGCTAATGATTTAGAATTCATAACCATGAGCAAAAATTGATAAACATACTTAAGTGTATCTGTACTTAGCATAAGGAAAAAGAAGATTGGCTTTGAATGTCATTGCATGAAGAATAATAACCCTTCATTAGAGAATGGGAGTTTTGTGCATTATTTGTTTTGCTTTCCAGCATTGTTTTGAGGCAGGATGATACTATCTTAAAGAAAGAAGACTGAGATTTATAGATGTAGATTGTAAAAATGGCTTATGACTTTTACATAATTGGCAATCTGCTATGAAATAATTTCTACCTTAATATAACTTCATACTTATCAGAACCAAATTAGATATTACTTAAGAGGTATGCTTTTAACTGAACCCCTACTTGAAGACTTATGAGGGAGAGAAAGAGAATCTCATATTGTTAGACTAATATGTCTAAAAATTGAAGGAATTACCACTCAGGCATTTTAGGGGGAGGGGAAGCTTTGTAGGCCAGGCTTGATCTTTGCAGGAGTATTAGACAAGTTGAGCATTCATGAGGACATGAGGCCCACATACTTGTTAGGGCAAAAGTAACTTCAGTTACTTGTATGTCTAGATCCTCAGCTATTGTGAGCTGGCATAGTTCCATGTAAGGCAATGAAATTATACCAGCTTATACCAGAGGATGAACTGGCCCCTAATCTTTCAAGTAACATGCTCATTAAATGCTTAGGGCCAAATGCTTTCCTGGCATGACTCCATTGCACTTAATGGAATTAAGCCAGGAGAGCATTTGGCCATTATTTAATACAGATAATAATCTAAGAGGAACCAGGTTTCTGTCTTTGTTTTTCTTTTGATATGTAGCATTAGCAAACTGTATGTGATTTTTATAAGACATAATATATTAAATACTGGTTAAAAGAGTCTGCACAGAGATCTCACAGGCACACCCCCAGATATTCTTGATGTGCTGCCTTCTTTGGAGCAAATAATGACTTGATCACAGATTTAAGCCTTTTACTCTCTTCTGGAAATATACTGTCCAGACTGTCGTCTCTGGTCCCTATTTCTTTTTTCTCATCATTCCACTCTACAGTCATCTCAGAAATTTAAGCAGGTTTAAGTTTACTGTGTAAGTTAAGACTATCTGAAAAATTAGGCTGTTTTAATTCTAGGACCAAACAACTGATGTACATTTTTCAGAGTCATTACTGCAGAATTTTCTTCCTTTCAAAAGCGTATTGTCACATTCTGTTAAAGATTTTTTGCTAGCAGCTAAAAGGCTTGAATAGGTTAAGTATAACATTGCTGTTACCAGGAATTGTTTCCCAAACAATTTTTGTTTTCTTTCAAGCTTGAGGTATTTGTCAAAGTTTTACCTTAATCTCTTTTCTGCAGTCTAGTTAACCATGGTTAGCTAGGCCTTATTCTTTGGCTCAGTGTGTGGATGACCTGAGCTTGTTAATGCTGGGACATAAAATGTGGCTGAGAATCAGTCATGAACATCCAAACATAGTTTGTTTGGGTTTTTTCCCCTTTATTCTCCCCCTCACACCCAGTTAGCTCAAATAAAACTAAAGTCTTTTTCTTCTTCACTTTTGTGACATCTCTTTTTCTTTATGAGTTGCTCTGAGGTGTTACGTACTACTCTCAGCAGCAGTTAGGTCTAGACTTTTGTGGGAGGAAAGCTTTTTGCTATTTTTTTGGAGGACAATTTTGGAAAGATGAATGTTACTGCCCACCCTAATCCATATATGGCATTTACTAAAGAAGAAAACTATTTTTAAATAAATATTTATCATTGAAGGGCTCGAGGCCTTGACACAGTACTTGGCAGCTGAGTTCAGGCGTAGCAGGAATCCTGTCTCTGGGAAGATCAACTTCCCATATAAAGGTTATAAATCCAGTTCAGTGGTTGCTTTGTGACCCACATGAAGTTTTATGGAAACATGAGTAACCCAAACACTAAAATCCAAAACAGAATCACCAGTCCTTTCTACAGCATTCTTATTAAAGCTGGGCCAAGAGAGATCACTGCAAACTATTTGCAGTTGTGAGTGATGTAACACAGCTCAAGGGCATTCAGTACCTGGCAAGCAGAACTGTCTTTGAATGGACTTAGATAAGGGACCACCACAGAAAACACAGAATGAAAAACAGTGGAAGGGAAATCCTTTGCCAATTAGTACCCAAAACATCCAGATGAACAAGAAGAGCTCCTTAAGCAAGCCAGTTTGGGGGATGAAGTGTCTGGAAACCAGGTGGTAGGATGAAATGACTCATTTGAAGTTATGCATGAGAACATAATCGAATGTCAAGGAGTCAGTAAAACTTATGGCTTGCATAAGCAGAGCTAGTGTTTTCACATATCTTTCATGTTTTGGACTTGACCTAGGGCATGTAAAAGAAGTAAGTACCTTTCCATGGAAGGGAAAGGGCACTATTACTGTTACAAATAATACTTTAACAGCCTTCTTTAATGGAAACCCCTGCCTTCTCTCTTTGCTCATCATCCTGTTTGAATTACTCCAAATCAAAATCTAGCCAAATAATTTAGGACAAGTAAATGTGATAGAAGTAGAAGAAGCTGTGTGACTGTCCTGATAACACTGGCCTGCAGAGTTTTTTTGCTTGTAGAAATGAGTTTTCCAAATCTCTGAAGTAATACAGTGGAAGCTACAGAGCACAATAGCACCCAGAGTTCTTGTTGGGCTGGTGAGTGGCTTAATGGCACAGTCTGAATCTGTTTGATTTTTTTTTTTTTTTGTTTGTTTGTTTGTTTCAAAGAGGGCATCTGCACATCGAGTGCATTTTCAGTTCTGCTGAGGAACAGTTTTGGAGTCTTGCAGTAACAGTCAGTGCATGTGCAGGACTGTGTGTTTGCAATGATTATATTTTTTTCCTGGAAAATCAAATATAGAGATCTATACCAAGTTTATATTAATGGCTGTGCTTTAACACTGGGTTCTTTTCCTCTTCACTGTATGCTTGAGTTGATGGTTGCTTTTTCTATTCCTAAACACAAATTATGGGAAAGCATTTGTGTGAGATTGCCCAAGTAATTAGCTGGTTTACTCATGCAAATAAATATTTTTTTATTCAACTTGGAACATCTTTTTGGCAGCATTGCCTTTAATTACAGAAACGTTTAAAAGATGACAAGGATGTAGTGCATACTAAAAATGTTCTGTGCAAATAGTGAGAGGATTTAGGTGAGAAGCAGCAGCTCTGTAATTACCTTGCAGCCAGAAAGACCCTCACGTTGTTCGAAGGCTGTTAAAAATAAGGAAAGAAATAATTTTCTTCTCATGGGAAAGGAATTAATTAGCAATGTGCTGAGGGCCTTGGGATTGGTTCTCATCCAAAGTAGAGAAATAAACCAAGCATTATTTCAGACTACTCAACATGAGCGAATGTTACACTGGGAGAGCACCTTTGTAGGACTGAACTGCAAATCTGGCCCATCAGGGGAATGGCGAAGGGAATTTTAAAACACCTTTGCACCTTTCCAGCATGGCTTATTCCAGAGGTCACTGAGATACTTTGCTAGGTACAGGCAGCCTGAAGGCCTAAGTAACTCCATCCCTTTGGCTGACCTGCCAACTGACCTGCTCTTCTTTTTTAATCTCTGTTCTGTCAGTTCGGGCTTGCACTGAGGTCTGCAGAGGGCAGCTTCAGAAATAAATTTGTGAGACATCTGCACTGAAGGGGACTATCCTTAGCCACATCATTAGATCTGGAATTTGGTTATGTTCCAGTGTTTCCAGCTGACCTCAGAGGTCTAGATCCTAGGATCATAGACCTATCCCTAAATACCAGTGTAAGTCCTTGTAAATGATCTGATATTTATTAATGAATGAAAGCTGCAAAACCTTTGCCTACTATAGCTTAGCATGACGTCAGAAGGAAATAAGACCTACCTCTACCAACATCTGTTTTCCAGGGCTAAATTTTTAATTATTAGCCTGATTTCAACTGTGCAATTTTGACAAAATCCGGAGGCGTTCAATGATAATATTTTTGTGGAAATCTCTTACAAAGCATCTGGATAGAGAAAAAAATTATTAAGGCCTCTTCAGGAAAGAATTGATGTTTGAAGCATGTTTGTTACCAAAAGTGAATCTGTGCAGGAGGTAGAAATTATAAATGCCCTGTCAGAAGAATTGCAACTGGAAGTCACATCTTGTTAAGCAGTAGAAAATCCTAGTCATGAAACACAGACTCCTGTGAGACCAGGCATTCTTGATTCCACTGCTCAGAGAACTTAAATATTTTTATATATTTATAGGTTTTTCCCTTCTCCATACACTGCAGCCTTACCTTTAGGTCTTCTTGCCCCTCTTAAAGCAAAAGATATTCATCAGTATCTCCTTATGATTTTTTCTAGCAAGTTTCTTTATCTGCTGTTGGAATCCTCAGGGGTTCAGACCACAGACCACCACTTCATATGTAAAAGAGTGATAGGTGTCTGACTAAAATTTATAGTGTTTTCCATGTATTGTTATTGACTGTTATTCAATTGTGATACTTTAATAGTTACTAATAGAGACAAAGTCCCACTATGCACGATCCTATGAAAACACAACACAGGAGCATCAGATGTTCTGTCTTGGAGCCTGTGGCTGATCACACAGGCTTATTTTTTGTTAACTAACTTCTGTGTTATAATTTACTAGCAAATATCCAACAGTCTCTTTTAGCATTAGGATTACTAAGGCGGGCATTTGGGCAGAGCCTTGTAGCTCTTTAGCTATCAAGTTAATAATCTGAAAAATTCTTAATACTACTGAAACAAGAAGAGAAAGCTGTTGACAAGATTTTGGATTTATAAGAGAGAAGTGTCAAAAACTATTAGTATAAAAGGAGCAGACAATTTACAAAACTGTTTTTGATTATCTACTTTTCTCTTCAGTAATGATTGCATATTTGGAAACTTTTATGTAGCTTTGTGCTGATTCCTTACCTGTCTAATTTGTGTGAATTCAGTTAACTTTGTATTTTGTTTAGCACAAGAGAGGCATCCTGCATGTTTAACAGCAAAGAAGAAATAATTTTCAATGCCAGTTCATAGGGGAGAAACATCTAGAATTCTTGAAAAGACTTAGTATGAAATATTATTTAAATATTAATGAAATATTAGTGCTAAGATTCTGATCTACTTATCCCTTGCTCCTTGTAAATATTGAGTCGTTGTAATGTGTATTTTCTTGAGAATTTTTACTACTAGAACTAGAAGATCCATTTGGTATTCCTGCTATGAAATACACTTAAGAATACTTTGCAAAATGAATGAATTATTAACTTGGTTTATTAATAATTTTCTCCTATGTTCATCTAAATTTCTTGTATGTGGAAATTTGAGTATCTGCTGTTTGTCTAGTCAAGATGCTTACATTTTATATGATAAAATATCAAGACAAAAAGGAAATAATATTTTGAGGATAACTTGCCTTCTTTTTGTGAAGAAACAATATGATTATTTCATAATTTTGGAAAAATGGAAAAAAGAGCTATTTCTGCATGAATATATGAAAATGTAAAAATATTAAGTATGGAGAAGAGATTAAAAGCTCAATAGGCATGTGAGCAGAAGCTATATGTATAAATGCATTATAATGGATTTTTAAGTTGGTTTTTTTTTTTGCCGTTAGGGCAATTTAAGTTTTGAGTGGTAAGGACAAGAAGCTTACTTATTTCATTATAAAATACACAAACAGAAGTACAGGAATGAGGTACTTAGCTAAAGATGGCTTGGTTTTGGTGATAAATGAATAACTCTGTTGTTCATTTATTCCTAATAAATTCTGTACAACAAACAATGTTTTGAGCAGTGTTTTGGTCAAATAAGTGATTGCAAATATTTGTCCAGTGCTTCTTACTGGGTTAACTCTTGTTATAACGATTTCCAAATACTTTGATTCTTGTGAAATCTTAAGAGTTTAGGGTCAAATATACTCCAAATGTCCTAGTTATTTTGATAGGGCCATGCTTTTCAATATTATAGATTTTTTTTCATGTTCTATTCTCTGGAACTTCTAAATTAAAATGATTTTTATTTGTCCACATGAGCATGAACACATTCTTAGCCAACCTGAGCCAAAGTCCACTGATATCAGGACTTCAATTCTTAGACAGGATCAAATAAGAGAAATGGGATTTTTTGTTGTCTTTACAGGGAAAGGTTTAAATTCAGGTAAAAGAGCCATCTGTCTTGTCTAAACTTGTACTGTCCTGTTCTTCTCTTTGTTCATATATATTCCTGCTGTTATAAACTAAATGCTTGTTTAAAGCAAAAATTCAAAGCCCCTCTTAGTAACTTGCATTGTTTATTGTACCTTCAGGCTACAACTAGTACGTACACAAGAATTGATGCAGAACTATGAATCCAGAAGATCTATCACAGTGATATGATTTTGGAAGCATCTTTGCACCAAATTACTTGGTATATATTTACAGAGGGCCAGAAACCTAATATCCTCTCAGACTTCAACTTGATGGATAAAGCTGCAACACATAGGAATAAAAGATATTTACTGTATGGGTGTACATATGTAAGTACTTAAGTCTGGCTTCACTGAAGGTTTTTACCACTGACTGAAGTGGGACCAAGATTTTGTTTGTTTGCTTATACTGTGTGGCAGCAAAAAATACACTCAGATAAATGTCTCTAAATATATAAGTAGATAATGTCTTTCCGTTATTTATTACATTCACCATATTAAACAACGATTACAAAGCCATATGCCCATGACCATATATTATCTGTAACTGTGAGTCTGCGGCATGAAGTATAATTGCTAAGGCTTTGCACTCTGCCTTTCTTTGTCTAAATGGAAAAGCAGGAACCTGTTAAATATTTTAAAATTGTTTCTCCAATTGATATTAGTAATGTCTTGCATTTTTAAGGCGTTTTTTTCCCAGGATTTGAATTTTTAACACAATATTGCTCACAGCATTTTCTTTGCTTTGGAGATGGCGTTAAAAATGGTTTTTCCTCGTCTCTGCTTTCCTAAGATGTACACAGTATCTAATTTCACTGAAAACTAATTTTTTAACCTTAAGTTAAAAAGTGATTGGACAATGGCTAGGGGGCTTCAACAATAACACGCAGTTCCTTTTGCCACTGAGATGATTCCAGGCTGAGGAATGTAGCATTTACTAGTAGCAGGAATTGTGACAAGATTAGATGGACAAGGCAGGCTTAGGTAACTCTTTTAGAAGATTTTGACACACCTTAAGATGTCCATGTTATGTGCAGCCCAGCTAAAGGCAGAATTCTTCCTGGCTGACAAAAATGGGAAGGAACATCCATTGTCTACGTTTTGCAGGCTGTTGAGATGGATCCTATTCTTGGTGACCTAAGCGAGATCTAACCATACCTTTCTGCACTGTCAGCCTATTGGTGAATGAGTATTTGCCTCTGTGCTTTCAAAGTGCTTTCTTACCAGTGATGGGCCTTTGGAGGTGATGTATGTGTCTTCTGGAGGAACAATGAAAACAGTTTAAGAATTTCTTCCAAGCCCTCTGCAGCCTCTTGGCTTCCACATGGACAGACAGTGTTCTCTTCATTCTCCTTTGGTGAGGGCAATTTTCAGTGTTGATATTCCGAGTGCATGTGGTATTTGTGTGTGGGTTTACTCACAGAGAATGGTCCTGCCCCTCAGAGGAATCTGCACTGACATTAACAGTGAACTCAGACTCTGGAATGACAAATTTGAGATACTGGAAATGCCACTGGTGGTAAACTGAATTTGGTCTCCCATTGTTTAGAAGGTGAAAGGAAAATGAGAGCAAAAGAAAGATATTGTTTGGATTACTATGGGAGATTTGTTTATATTGGTTAAATTTGGGTATATTATATACATTGTATTTCAGATTCCTGTATCTCCTGTGGGATATGATAACTAAATTACTAGGAGTTTCACCTGGATACTCTCATATCTAAAGCCACCTAGGATTTGTCAGTTTAGTTCTCTTTTTTGAGTTAGTGTCTTGCACAGCACCATCTCTAAACATGGCACATGATGCAATTTCATTTCTCGTTGATTCTTTCCAGGACTGACTTACAACCAGGAACTTATGAACTTGCATTTTTCTTTTTTCTGGAATCTACTTTGACATCCTTTTAAACACAGAGCTCCTGTAATCCCTTCAGGGTTTAACCATCTCCTTTTCCTTTCAAGGTTTTCTCTTCTGGAATTCAGGCTATGGCTCTCTCTTTCCTCTGATCCAAGGAAAATGTATTTTGTATTTTCTTTCTCTCTGGTCTTTCTGGGTAGTCTTTTCTGCAGACAGAGATGGACGTATTAATTCAGTGCAAGGTACTGAAAGTACTCCTTTTCCCAAGACAGAGTTATCTCATTCTTGTTGTAGTTCTGGTTCTCCACTTCTCCTGGGGCAGGTGCTTAATAGAGTGAGGGCAGGTCTCTCCATGCTGTGGCTGAGCCAGGAGTTGTAGTTGATGACACAGCAAGCACAGCAGTGTCCTCACTATCTGGTGATGCATTTCCAGAGCCTGTAGTGCAGAGGAAGAAGTTGACGGCAAGTGTGATCATGTAACAGTGCACTGATTGTCAGACATTTCCTACTGATCTTCATGTAAGCAGAACTGGAGCCAAATAGTCTCCTCCTTGAATCAAAGCAGTGCATTAAAAGATAAATCCTATTTAGACCTCTGCCTGCCAGGGTCTGGAGAGGACTCACAACCCACCCAAAGGGCTTTGGTTGCCTGTGATTAAGGTCTGCCTCAGTCTGATCCAGCCTTACAACCTTGTGTCAGACCTGTGAGAAGCCTCCTTGAAATCCCCCACTGTGAGGCTTGAGACCCTTGTGCCTTGCTGTCCCAGCTTCCTGGCTTGATTTCCCAGTTCAGCTTCAGCCCTAGCTCTTAAGTGTTGGGTCTGCTAATTTACAGCTAGCACTTAGCTTTATATAATGCAAAGTTAAATTCTAAGACTAGCCAAAATGTGAGTGATTCACTGTTCTTGCTTCATTGCTAAAGTTTACGGTTCCCAACCCTTGATTTGTCATAGCTTTAGTTTAGATGTCCACACAGCTGAGGTTCAGTGAAAGTTAGGTCTTGTATCAAATCACCAGAAAGTCTTGCCAGAGCTTTAGGAGTGAAAGCTGTGCCATTTGCTTGTCTCTCACAGTCCTGGAGAGCTAAGATGTTTGTATATACCCGAATAGATTGCCAGAATCAATCCACTTTCCAGAGATGAACGTGGACATATCCTCTCTTCCACAGTAATGTGAATACTCAAATCTTTCTGTATAAGAAACTCAAATATATGAGTTTCACAGCACTCCCTAATAAGGTTTTATAGCCATTAGTGTCAGTGCCATATATCACTGAGGCATTGAAAAAGTGGAGTTTCTTTCCTAAACCACCTTTCTAAGCATCCAAGATGAAGTGATTTTATAGCTTACACTTCCACAGATCTTTCAAACCCCACAGCACAACTTGTTTCACCTGAGCCTCAAAGATTTTTGTAAATTATTTCCCAGAAGCTCTTGAGGGGGTCTTTTCTCTCTTTCTTTATTTAAATTTATGCTTAAAATATGATTAGATTCTGTTCAACACAAAACTGTTCTAGAATACATTGCAAGAAATGTGTGTACAAAAGGTAATCTACACTATATAATAAATAAAATTGTGTAACAGTTCGAAATTTCAAATGTGATCATTTGCTGTAATATTGCGAAGTGTTTGTTAAACCTTTAAGCTTGTGACATTTTTCCACACTGACAGCTAAATAATGAATTAATGGCTTTAAAGTCCAAGGAAGCCTGAGGGTTTCAAATACATGTTTAGTCAAAATAATTGGTGCTTTAATCATTCGTTATGAACCAGAATTGTTCCTTAGTTATACAGGAGCGGTGTTAAAGCAAATATCTATGCTGTGAATGTTCCTTTGTATTTCCGAAATTATCTGCTAAGTTGGAAAAAGGTGTCTGGATGCATTTTATTCTCTGGAGTTTCAGGGTTTTTTTAACTCCCCTAATGACCACTTACAAGGCTACAGGCTGTGCTGTCCCTTCACTGGCAGTGAACAGCTTATTGTTGATTTTGTATGTGTGTGCAGAGACAACCAAGTTTTGAGAGCAGATTGGAGGGTGTATGGGGGTGGGTGGTGGGGGGAGTCCTCAGTCCCTGCACCATCAGATGCAGTGTTGAGGTAACTAACTAAATTAGGGGATCTCTTTGCAGCAAACTAAGTCTCACCCAAACTATGACAGAGTTAAAAGCTTCATCCCAGATTATTTTCTGGTAATTATGGGAATAAAAACCTTAAGTTAAACAAGGGAAGGAACTCTGTCTTAATATTATGATTGGCATCATAAAAGTAGAATACTGTCTGCACAATGTTCTGTTGAGATGTTTGTTTTGACTTCAGTGATGTATCTGTGCCATATGAGGAGGAGATGGTAACCCAGTTAAAACAGATCAAGATTTGCCAAAAGGGGTCTCAGAAGGTTTTTGTTCCTGGTACACTTGTGCCTTAGATAGGGCCTGTTTTATAGCATGAAGACAATTTAACATCAGTCTAAGGGAAGATTGTAAAACCACAGATAACTACGATATGTAAGGTATAGTAGAAAAAAATATTATTCTAGGTTTGCTCTTTCTTTCACAGAACAGCTATTAGTGATGTGTGTTTCATCAGATATAGGCTCAGATGAGTTGTAGATATGACCCAATTCCTGTGTTACATGAGTAACTTCTAGAAAACGTTCATCAAATAATTAAAATGATTTTATTTTTTGGAACTTTTGAGGTGCTTTTTAAATAACAATAGTGGGGAAGATGATAAATGGAAATCTCTTCAGGACATGCCTCAGGATGTATTTAGGACAAACTTAGAGCATACTTTTGACAATTTCTGCCACCTTATATGGTTTTGAAGACCAATGTGTTTTAGAAATAGCTTTCTGAGCATCAAGGATACTTCTGGTGGCAGTTCTTCAGCTTTTGTCTACAACCAGTGAATTCCCACAACCTGTTGTCTTCTGGTGTCACAGCTGGGTGGGTTTGAAACAGCCTTTCTCCAACAGCTCTGTAGGATTTTTTTCTCTGAACTCCTCAGGGGGTTTTGTTACAGCCTGAGCATGAAGCACTTTGATAGAGGAATGAGGAACTGACTGTTCCTGTCTTCTCCCCAGTTCTTGTTAGGACTGAACTGGTACACTGTAGGTGGGATGAAATTCTTTGAGACAGGTCTCCAATCTGTCAAAAACCCAAAACCAATAGTGTGAATTGCTGCAAAATGCAATTATTCTTCTCTGACTGTTAAAGCAGGAGGAAAATGGCTAATTTATAGCAAATTTCTTCCTATTTGGATAGCATGACTGTATCTGATTAAAATTGAATACTCTACAGAACTTTTATTTCCTGACTTCTAGCTAATTCTAAGCTGGTAAATCAGCTTGCTTCCTTTCTGCTTGTAAAAGAGGAAGCATGGCCATGATGTTGGGGGTAAATCTGTCAACGTTGAGGGGGTAAAGTATCTTGGAAGGGGAGAAAAATTCCTAGCAAGATACAGCTGGCTCTTGTAAAGGTTAGATGTTTTTGACAGACTGGCAAAATGTTTCTGCATTTCTTTGAAACTTTTCTTTAGTTAAATTTGTGGCAATTAAAGTGCAGAATTTCATCTGTACCTATTTTTTGTCCTGATATATCCTTGTTAAAGCAGATCCTCTATTTCCCCTTGTTTGATTTGCCCTTCTATTCTGTTGCAGCTTCAAATGGTACTATAAAGATTTTCCTACCTATATAAATTAAATATTGACATAAATTATAGCTAATTCTATAATTAGCTGTAAAACAGTGAGAAATCCTCTCTACTGTAGGTGTAACCACTTCAGATTGGAGTTCCACATCTATAGCTGAAACTGTGGTAGTAACAAATTTTTGATGTACAGGCCTGAGATATTGGACAAATTCTAGTCTTAGTTTGTTGCAACAGCAACAAGTAAATGCTTCTAGCAGGGTGGAGATGGCATTTCTAAATGCAGTGTCAGGATTTAGAGCTGGAGTAGAACACAATTACTAGGAAGGATGATACTGAGAAAAAAGGCTGAAAATTTGTTCTTTGAGAAGGAGGAAGTTACTGTACCCAGATGAAGCAAAGAAAACTAAGAATTAGCAGGATTCCTGCTAAAAGAAAGAAAGAAACATGCGTTCTCTACTATTAAGCTTTGGAAATGGATGTCACCTTTCAAGTGCCTTTCCAAAGGTGCATTGAGCCTTCATTCATTCTCCAGTATTGGCTCAGTTTTCTAATCTCTTGCTCTTAGAGGTTATCAAAACACATGTTCTTCCACAAGAACTCCTAGGAAAATTTAGGCTTCTTAAGCTTTTCAGCCTTGAGTCAGTCATGACCAGAAGCTGTACAAGCTGTTAAAAGCTACTCTTGTTGTATAACGAGGAGTGTTCCAGTTATTGTTTGAGTAAACAACCATGAAAATCTGAACTAGGGAAAAACTAGTGAACTTGCTCTGTATCCTGAGAAGGCAATGCATTGAAGTTTACTATGTAAATTTCAAAACATAATAATGAATGTTTTTATTTCTACCATGGTTAAATCCTTCAACATTTTGATTTGAAATTTTGAAAACTAATGATGTAGAACAATATATTTTATTAGCTGCTCATGATAGTGCATGAGTTCCCTGATAGCATGATGTATTTTCTTTCTTTGCTGTTTGACTATGAACTGTCTGTTTTGATCCTAAGTGTGTTTCAATATAGTCAAGTAATCTTCTTATGGTAACTTTACTGCTGTATCTGCTTCTTAACTTTTTTCCAAATTACCTTTAGTATTGATGAAACTATTAACAAGTTACCAGTAGCACCCTGAAAATATTTACACCTTGAATTTTAGTTTTTTTGAGCTGAGAATGTAACCATGTAAGCATAGTCTCCACAATTTAATCAAGAGAATTTGAATATCTGTGATTGTGATTTTTTTTTGCTCTAAATAGATTCTATTTCTACTGCAATCTCTACATTACAGGTGCTGAAGCCCTTTTTAAGACATGAGATAAATGAGACCTAGCAAAACTAAGCCTTCCATTTTTTTATTTGAAAATATCCCGAAGTTTGAGTCCACTTTGATAGTAGGCATAAGAAATAGAAAAATATTATATCTTGTCATTGAATGCACATAAAACTCATAAAAAGACTGTTTTGATTCTGTCTTCAGCCTTAATATTTGAAGCCTACTTAAACATAAAACTCACAATGGAACATAACTGAAAAGGTGATGTGTGGATCGAAATGATAGAAAATATTTATACTAAAATCTCTTAAGCTTCACTATTGTGTATCCCTTCAAAAAGTGTATTGCATCTTCTGAGAACATTACTGTGAGTGTCCTAATGAAATCTGACTCCTTTGTCATAATCTCTTCATCTAATAATTCTTGTGTAGCATTTTTTTCCCCTTATCATTCACTGTGTGTTAATTTACATTTTGATTCCTGTGTCCTTGACCTAAAACTGTCAGGCCAGGATGATACCATCATATACAACAGATTGTGAACTATTCTCTCTTCCTCTATGTGCAGTAGTGTGCCATATGCAGATGGGGCTCTTCCCCAGAACTTGCGCTTTCTGGTCTTTGAGGGTCCTTGAGTCTGCCATAGGTGTTCTGATCTGAAACAGGATCTCAGAGTGGAATGGGTTTGTCTGCAGCCTAAATTTCAAGAACATAAGGTGTCTTCATGCAGTGTCTCACCCATGGAATGTCTGGCCTTGTATCTCCCTTTCAATAATGACCATTATCACACATTCCAGAGGAAAATGCAAGCAGCTTCAAGTGGCTCCCTGGAAATGACATATCCATGGAGAAATTTTCTTTTCAGTCACCATAATTTGCCAGGCTATTTATTTGCAGAATAACACATCTTTTCTAGGTGTGTATTCATGTCTGGATTTGTATATAAATGCCTGTATATGTATTTTGTGGCCATGACTATACACGAAGCAATTTACAGTCTGAATGACAGAAACTCAAATATGTAGGTGGGGGAAAGGAAGGAGCTGAATTTGGAATTTCAGAGGAAACATAGTTCTGATTTATAATTCCAGTGATTTTTTTCCTCTCCCTTAGCAATTGTAATATTTTTGAAAGAGCATTTTAAAACACTATAATACTTAACAGGAATACAAGATGGTGTGAAAGAGCAGACAGGTCAGAAAAATAACTTTATGTGGGGTCTGTACATGCTCCTTGGGTTACCTTTATTATGGTATCTACCCACTCACTCAGTCAAGGCTGCATCTGTGTCTGGAGAATACTGGGGAATTCCAAAGGGAGAATTAAAGTGAGCATATAGGTATGACATGGACATTGGTAGCTGTCTAGCTGGACAGGCTTGCTGTCTTTCCCATTCCTTGTTTTGACTAGTGCCATCCATGGGGCAGCCTCTCAGCATTGTCCTAATTCCTATGAGGCTGCTTTAACTTACTTGCAAAGTCTCCATCTCCTGCAGCAGTTCCAAACACACAGTTGCTTCATTAAGTAGCTCTGAGTGATATGTACTATCTCACCTTTTGAAAATGGTTTATTCAAATCTCTCACCATTGTGGCCTCGAGAGAATCTATGTCAGCAATGCTACCTATCATTTGATAATGTAAACCCAGAAAGCATTGTCATGTAACCCTGCTGCTTGAAAACATGCATTATTAATAGTAAATGCCAGATAGATTAACTGGTCATACGGTTGTACAACAATTTGGTTCCTCCTTCTCTTTTTTCTAGTCAAAGTGTAGGATAATTAAGTAGAGAGGATAACTTGAGTGGTGCCATTAGAGATTGTTGCTACATTTCAAGTAACCTCTTTTCTACTAATCTGCTGGAAGAGAAGCTACCCACCTCAAAATTCAGTACTGAGAGCACTGTTTTTTATGAGATGGAAAACCACCTGTATTTGCCATTATTTTCAGGTAGCTTTCAGCTCTCTTGCTGCTGAAGTCCTAAAATGAAATGGTTATATTCACACCACATCAGTGGTTTTTGTACCACACAAGCTATAGCTACTAATAGATGGGGATTAAGACTGGTACCAGAGCTTGGATTCCTAATACAATTTAGGAATCTGATTTCTTTACAGCATCATAATTTCTGGAAACCTTTTTAATATCCTGATGATGATCCTGAATGAGGAGATGATGGTCAGCAACGCTGGTCAGTTGCAGTTATCCATTTTTGGTGAAGTATTTTTCTCATTGAACCTACAAATATTCAGTTTCCAACTGACTGGAGGTTTGTGTTGCCTATAACTATTCAGAGTGGCCCACGTCCTGACTGAGATTGCAGATAATGGATTTTCTCTACACTTCTAATATGGTGGCCATGACAGAGATAACGCAACAGCTTCTGAAAACAAAATTGACCCAATCTGTCATGAGAATGCAGCCTCCCTGCTATTTGAGAAAATCACATTCCCCTAACCCATAAGATATTCAGTGATACTGATGATCTCTTGAATAAGAAAGCATAGCAAGTACAGACTTTTTATTGCTGTAAAAAAGAAACCAAACCCTTTTTTATATTATAATGTATGTATTATTTCCTGTGTCCTGTTTATGTAGAAGTGGAAACACTTCTGTAGTTGATCTGTATATCAGAAAAGTATCACTGATCACATTAATTCATTGCTGGAAACTCGTTTCTTATAGGAAAAACAGAAGGAGCAGCAAAACTTGATGATAGCTTTTCACTGGTTACCTTAGAGTTTAAATATGTATATAGAAGTCGTTTTGTATAGGGTTTGTAAAATCAACTATATTATTTCTTAACTTCCATGCTTCAGTGATAAAATTCAGCTTTTCTAGAAGAAAGTCTTATAATCATCTTTGCATTTGCTATGCATTATTCTCTTCTTTTCTCCCCCTCTTTCCTTTTCTTAAATAAATAGTACTTTGCAACAAATTGATTTTGCTAGATAGTGCATTGATCATGCACCTTGCCTGGGGACAGAATATAGCTTCAAAAACAATAATAACTAAGACAATCATCTAATTTTACTGAAATAAAACTGAAAATGTACACCCAATGAAATAATGTCTGAGACTACTTTAGGTGCATTTTTGCTTGTACTTTATCCTCAGTGACACAGTAATCTACTAAAGTTCTTCTCTCGATTTTTCTCTTTGCAATCTGGAAGAACAGATTCAGCAGTGATTGTGCTCATTTATAAAAGCATCCAAAACAAAATTGAACCCCAAGGCTGATAAACTATAAAGATGCTGATCAGATCTGAGCAGAATGGACGGGATGCTTTGGGGCTTGCTCAGCTAAAGACGGCTCTGCAAGACTGATGGCTTTATATACACAATTACAAACACCATAGCTTTGTCGAACGAATGGGAAATCATAAAATATGTTGCTTGCCCGTTATTAAGTAAAGAATGGCATTTTGTAAAATACTTGCAAAGATTTACTAAATTTCTGTAATTTAATTTCTGCCACTGTATTTTCTTTTCTTTGTGGAAAACTTAAAAATTTCTTTGGAAAGGACAATCCGATAGACTAAACCTCTTAGTCCTGAAGAGCAAGGGGCTAATTGATCTTGCTTGCCAATACGTAGCAAGTGGTGTACAATGTCTGCCTCATATAAAACTAATTTATTTCTATTAGTTGTGTCATAACTAGAAGTGGATTAAAATTCATTCATTCTCACAAAATTCTCCTCTAAAGGAGACACTGAATGTAAGACTTCTCTAAAAATCATGTATTTATTGGAAATCATAAGAAGACCAATGCAACAGGACAAAGACTAAAAACTTCTGTGGTTCTTCTAACTGAAATTTCCTGTTACCATAAAAAAGCTTTGTCTTTATGATGATATTTAAAAAACTATGCTGTAGTTATTCATAGAGGATCTGTAGTGGCTTTTGAAATAAAAACATATAAGGTAGAATAAGATTTTTAGCAATACTTAGCAACAATCCTTTACAGCTCATTAATTTCCTGAAGGCTGCATTACATTTTCCTGCATTTTACTAGTCAATGGATATCTGAGACTCTTGAGAGTGTCTGTTATTTAGGGAAGCACCACATGTATAGAAATATATAAGGCGGGATGGGGGACAGAGAGAAAAAGAAAAGAAAATAGGAAGAAATTATTAAATTCATATAGACTTTAAACAGGAAGAGCATCTCCCAGGTGTGTAGACATGGTAAAGTCAGAACCATTTACCAATGCAAGGGCCTACCTGTTAGGTCAACTCAAAATTGCTTTTCAAGTTAGAATGAATATTGTGTTTCTCAGTACTTGTGATCTTAAAATTAAAATGTATAGTGTGTCAGAAGTCACACACATGTGTCTCTTAGTTTGAATGAAGCAGGACCAAGTATTTTTTAATTTTTTTTAACAGGCATTCCTAGGTTCATGTTGATTTGCTATAAACTCTAGATTGTTCGTACCCATCTTATACTCAAGACATCACAGAATCACAGTATGTGCTAGGATGAAAGGGACCACAGTGAGTCATCTGACCCAAATTCTCTGCCAAAGCAGTGATGTCCCAGAGCACATTGCACAGGATTGCATTCAGATTGTTCTTGAACGTCGCCAGTGAGGGAGACTCTGCAACCCTTCTGGACAATCTGTTCCAGTGTGAATTACCCACACAGTAAAGAAGTTCTTCCTCCTGTTCAGGTGGAACTTCTTGTGCATCAGTTGTTGCCCATTTCTTCTTGTCCTATTGCTCGGTACCACTGAGAAGAACCTGGCTCCATCCTCTTGGCGCGCTCCCTTCAGTCACTGACAGTGATGAGGTATATTGTCAGTTTCCTCTTCTTGCAACTGAACAGAACCAGCTCCCACAACCTTTCATCATAAGAGAGGTTCTTCTGACTCCTCACCAACTTAGTAGCTCTCTGCTGGACCCACTCCAAGAGCTCCATGTCCCTCTGCACTGTAAAGAGCAGAGCTGGGCACAGCAGTCCAGGTATGGCCTCACCAGGGCTGAGTAGAGGGGCAGAATCACCTCTGTTGACCTGCTGGCAATGCTTTTCCAAACATACAGGGACACACTGCTGGCTCACAGATAGCTCATTGTCCACTGGGACCCCAAGGTCCCTCTCTGCAGAGCTGCTTTCCAGCAGGTCGACTTTCAGTCTAGTGCAGGACCCTTAATTTGCCTTTGCTGAATTCCGGAAAGTTCTTTTCTACCCTCTCTCCAGCTTGCTGAGGTCCCTCTGCACATCAGCCTGCTCCTCTCTGCTTTGTACCACCAGCGACGTTTCTGAGGTATCTGACCCCTCATCCAAGTCACTGATGAGCAAGTTAAACATATGCCATCCTGTCAGGTTTAGGTAGCACAGAAAGTAAACCCTTCAGGTAATTCAGAGCAATGAGGCTGGTTGGAATTATATCCTGGTGAAATTTTCCATCAAGTATGTGAAGAGATTTGCCTTTTAATTTGTGCACTGGAACTAGATTTTATGAATTTTTCCCTCTTTCATCTCCATGTTTTGGGTAAACTTTCAAATTGTGCTTTGCATCTTTTGTCTGTGACAGTCGAGGGCTTACTTCTGCAAGTGAAATCCAATTAACAAATTGGTCAGTTAAGTGATGTTTTGTGCATATGTGTGTTTGTAGAACTACTACTGGGTGGGATTAAAAAAGGATCTTTTTAGATGGGTTTCACTTGGACTTTGTTTATAAAATGCTGTCCTCTTTATTTTCTTCCATTTTTCTTTAATTGCACTCTTAATGACTTATTGTAGGATGAGATATCTGAGAATTTTGAGGCTTCAGCTAAAAGCAGTACCTACAATATTTACATGAGGTAAAATTGGAGTTTATAAGTTTTTTCATGCCAGACACAATTTTATCCTTCAGATTGGCATGCATCTTTCTTGCATTATGACAATACACTAAAGAAAAAGGAATAACAGACTGGCCAAGAGTATACTTAATGCAGTGAAGCAGATTATTTGGCTCTGATTTTTTTTTCCATCTTTTCCATGTCTGTGATGTCTTGTTTGGGAGTAGTAACATACTTGCTATACAAAGCTAGATTATTCATTATAAGTAAGTAGTGGTGTATTGTTTTTACTGTCTGCTATGAAATTCTGTTGATCTAAAACTGAGTTACTTTTATTTTTAAAACCATGAGCTTAAAAAAGCAGGTGGTCATTACTGATTTTTCTTGAATATTTTTTTCTGAATCTGATAAGAACAATTCATTCCTTTCCACTCCATTTTGTAAATGAAGAGAACTAGTTTTAAATGATATGAGCTAAAGAATCTTCATAATGTGTTTGTAATTTTTTTTTTACTGTTCTAGCTTTAATTCATAATTACAAGCTTATTCCAATCTCTGCATTATGGAACCACATTTTAGACCAACAGCTGTTATCTATTTTCACTTGTAGCCTTGGGGTATGCATATTTTAATATTCATTTACTATGTGCCGATAAACTAAATACTTCCTACTGGAAGTCTATGAAATTAATCACAGTATCTTAGTTGCTGTTCTGTCTTCCATGTAGCTCATATTTTTTAAACTTACTATGTTATATAATTTCTTCTCCTTCTCCTCCCCTGAATAAAAAGGGAAGAGGAAAGGTTATTACAAAATATACAAACAGAACAAGTTGATTAAATCTGTGATAATTAGAAAATAGAGAGGAATACAGTGTAGTCATTCAAATGACACAACCTTCTCTCCTGTTCCTGTATCTTGCATAAAACTAGTATAAAACCTTGCCACATTGCCTTCAGCAATATTTTAATAGCTGGCTTTGTATTTGAAGGTTGTGGTTTTAACTGTTAGTTAAATAGTATTAGGTCCTCATATGCATATAATATTGCCTAAAGCAAAATATTTTCCAATCTTCCAGGCACAAACACAACTCCAACTGTCTTTGTGTTAAAAATATAAAATATGTGGCAACTTTGGAGATGAAATGCAATGAACAGGGAGGAAATAAAAGTCATTCAGCCCATTAAAGTTTAAGGCTGTTTGCTGGGCAGCACTGGATCAAGGATTGGTGAAAAGCTGTAGAAGGGCATGAAAATAGATTATTTCAAGGATGGGTTTGGTGATACAAAGTAACAATTTCAAGGCTGGAAATATTTGGATGGATTTCTCATATGTTTATATTTCTGGAGCAATGTCCTCGTCACACAAATTACAGCTCAATGGCAGCAATTACAGACCATAACAGACAGTATGTACCTGCTTCTGCTCATGCTACAATGGAGAATTTTGCTGCAGAATTTGGTGGGAGCAATGTTATCCAAAATCCCTTTGGGACATAACATTCACTACTGCATTGTGAATAATTCAGCTCTGAGCTGTCCTACTGTATAATTGCCCACCCTTGTACCTGAATATTCCCTGGAAATAATCGCAAGCACACTTCAGGCTGGATTCTGTAATTGAGCTTAGGAGCATGAGTGGGACACAGACATCTAAAACCACAAACTGCGTCCCAAAAGTTCCTTTTCAGCTGTTGATTAGAGTCGCAGATGTTAACTTCATGAGGTATCTCCCCGCAACTGTTCTGGAGTCCCAAGTGCACTAATAGTTACCTTCTGCAGTTGAGAAATAGGGACACTTTGATGCTGGCAGTGTATATTCCTTAGAAGTTCATTTGGGATGCAGAAACTGATTCTTCCTTCACATAAGTCCCAGGAAGAAAAATTCCAGTACCCATATTACAAGCTGGCTGGATGCATTAGCACTTTGCATTGAACTGTGCTTGAGAGAATTCCTAGAATTCAGGTCCTCTCACTCTCACTTAGGTCCTCTAACCAGTTCTTCTCTCTGATCCAATGAATCTGGGTTTCTACCACTCTCCAATTTCATAGCCTGAAAGGGAAAGAGTGAGAAAATTCCTTATCGCAGAATAGCATTTATTTTGGTGTGGACAATGCTCCCTGGAGATGGGGGTTTGAGCTCTGTAAAGTTGACAAAGGTGTTTTTGGAAAAGGCTTTTCCATTTCCCAAAGGACTCCACTAATCACAAGGCTGCTAATCAAAAGCTACCCTACCACGTTCCACTTCACCAAGGAGTGGTAGATTTCTGTCTTCAAGGTACCCATGCTGGGAGTGCCGGATGGACAGAGGTACCCCTGCTTTCAAAAGCAGTGGAAAGAGTTCAGATACACTCTCTTTATCAGTGTATCTTAAATACTATCTAGTTTCTTACTGAGTGTGAAAGTTCTCTTCAGTTTAATTCTTAATGACCTTGACATGAATTCATTACTATTGTTCTGGTCCTTAAAATATTCTGAGGTATAAGGCTGGCATCATTTAGTTTTCTGTGATCAGAAAAATCAAAGTGAATGAAAAAATGTGTTATGTTGATATTAAATATCTTGAGGAGGAGCAGACAATTTTATTTGTAATCATATTAAGATATAAAATTATATCTAATCTGAAATTTGTATCTCTTTAATTAATCTCATAAAATGTATAATAGCCTACAAACTGCAGTTCACCTTCAAAAGCTCACTGATGTCCTTCCTACCTCTTATGAAATGCCTAGTGCACTTCTGAAGACTAAAAAATTGTAAAGAAGATTGAATATTAGTTTATCAGTTACATCTTTTTTTTGGTAGTAAAAAACTTTTCCCGAGTCATTAAAAGACACACACAAATAATAATGATAAAAAAAGGAGTCCTAAACATAATTAGAAAACAGTGAATTAAAAAAAAGTAAACTAAGTCACAACCTGTATCAAACTTTACTCAAGCTTCAGAACCTCAGGAAATTGAACTGAGGGCAAATCATTGAAGCTTTGTCTCAGCAGAATCATGAAGCAAGCACAAACATAAATCACAAATTAATTGGAAAGTGGTATTATTTTCTTCACTTGCACAAATCCGTACAAAGCATTCTTTTGGGCTGAAATATATCAAAGCACTCTTTTTAGCCCCATGTGGAGTTAAAAAATGGAACACCAGTCTTGCGGGACATTACATTTTGTTTAGAAGTGGTATAGAATACATTGTACAGTGGTACAAAATTAACAGAATACTTGCAAGTGTATGTTTTGCTTCACTGGTACACTGCACCTGCCAAAAATGCTCTACTGTTGTATGAGATCTGTCATGTGGCTGCTGTGCTCTGTATTTGCTTTTGCCCATCTTGTTTCTCAGTTTTGTCCATCCTGGCTCTTGGTTTTCCCATAGTGTCTCATGTTGTGTGATTAAGGTGTAGGCCACTCCCTGATGGGAAGCACAGTTCCTGCTGAGGTAGCAGCGTGTGTGTTGAACTGTGGGCTATGCAGGTGCAGAATGGTAACTAACTAAACCAAAATGTTTCCATTTGCTATAAAACTAACTCGAAGCATAGTGCTTTGTTTTGCTTTCAGGATTGAAGATGCCTGTGATAAAACTAGGATGCTTCTAGAGCAAAGAGCAAATTGTTAAGAAAACCCCTCTTGCTAACAAATGTCTGATAGTAGCAAAGAGCTTTCCATTGTATGATTGCATGTCTTGCTTACTGAAATTTTGTGAAACTTAGGGACTACTGAAGTGAATATTAGCATAAATCTTATATGATTTAAGACAGAAATCAGGTCAATAATTAAGTGAAATTTGCATCAGACTGATGTCATTGTCATCTGTGTAACATTATATAGTCTTCAAAGAGGAGACTTTCATCTGCTTTAAGTAATATTGATATTGCTGCGCAGTTGCTTTTGAAGTTCCTGATTTTCAGAACTCTAAACATTTCCAAGCGAATGTACAAAGCCTTTTATAACTAATTTATTGTGCATGCTAAGCCCTTGTCATGGTCACCTTAGAACTTGCCTATGGATAAAACCTATTGAACTGAACACTTTCATTAAAGGAAAAGAAAAAAATGGTGGACTTTCTAGGAGAAGCTGCAGTGGAATATTTCAGGTAACTACAGAAGCTTAGCAAAGAAACATAGAAGAGTGCTATGAACAAACCAAAACTAAACATCACTAAAAACACCCACTGCTACCAGAAACATTCGCATCATCTGTATTAAATGTTCATAACTGTGAAATTTTATTTGGTTTCATATTTACTTCCAGATATTAGGTTTTAGTCTGCTGCAATAAGTGAAAGAAGAGTGAAAGAGTGGTACCCATTGCAGCTGTTGTATGACAGATTTCAAGGACAGATAAAGCCTTGGTATGTCTATATGTAGAGCACACTTTCCTATGGCAGCAGAGTAATGTCCTCATGCTCTAAGTGCCGTAACTTCTTTTCATCACAAGAAAAATAAATATGTTGATGTTGCTATGGTTTTCGGACAGCACAGGAATAACAACATGACTCTCCATGATGGTAAAGATGAGAGCAAACTTTATTCTCCTAAATGCTACTTTTATAGAGTAGTTCGGTACAAAGAACATGATTGGTTATTCAGCGTCTACACCTTTAGTAAACATTTCTTTCCAGTAAACATGCTGGAAAAACACCACCTGCGGATGTTTTCTCACTTCCCAAGGTTTGTTTGAATTCCTCCTTAAGATTTCTCAGGCCAACATGAGAAAGTTGCTCATCTGCCTTTCACACAGACACTGGCAGAGCCTGAAGCCTAAATTCAGACCAATGTCTGGCCTCACATGTTTATATGATAACAATAATTTTACATTATATATCATAAATTTATTCATGTCTCCAATACCTGATAATGTCTCAGATTGTTGCCTTATTTTCTTACTCTTTCACTCAGTGGTTCATGAATGTTATTTCAACTTTACCAGTTTTCCAATGATTTCCATTGTTTTTACAGAAATCCACCCTTTTTCACTCTACCAAAGGTCTTTTAAAAAATAGATGAAACATCTTTTCTAGTTAAATCAAAAAGGCTTTTTCCCTCCCCAGCTGGCAGCTCTGTTTTTCTGTCTGTTTTTCAGCATCTTATCCTTCAGCTCCATGCCAGAAAGGCTAGATAATTCTGAAAGTCAGTGTTAGACTATTCTAAGATTGATGTTTATGTGAAGTTTTAAATTTATTTAGGTAATTATTTGTGTCATCAAACCTTAACCATATCGATTGCTTGACAAATGAAATTTGTAATTTGGTTTTTGTGATTTTTCTCAGGAGCTGATTCCTCAGTTACAGTCTGTTTGGGGTTTTTTGGGTAGAAGATACGGAGTTTTTCAAAAGACCTTTTTTAATCTTTGCAAGATTTTAGAAATATAGTTCTTCATCTCCTCTAGTGTATTATATTATAGTTATTATTATTAAATAATATAATTATATAATTAAACAACAACAACAAAGTAACAGTAATAATAATAATTTTAGCAAGCTTTTGCTATTCTTAAATTTTCTGGAAACAATCGTGTGAATGAAATGTGTTTCAGTTGAATTCAGTATAACTGAGAAAATTACGACAATAAAAGCAATTAAATGGGCCAGAAAGCTTTATTTGTGGGGTTGTTTGCTATTTTGAGGTTTGTAATAGGATAACTTTTGTGCTCATAATATCCACCTTTCTGATTTTAAACTTGCTTTTTTCTTCTGATTTTTCTCCTGAATTTCACCCTCCCTCTCACTTTCCTGGTTTGGGAATGAAAAAAAAAAAAAGGGAAGGCAAAGAAAACAAAGGAGGAGGAATAAATTTCCCTCAATGAAATCTATTACATTGAGGTCATATTTCAGGATAATGTGGAGGGACATGAGGAATGATGTTTTTCAGTTTCACGAAGATGAAGCATCCTTATTATACGTTAACCATATCTAGTTCTCATTTCTGATGAAGGACAAAGGAATTTAGAAGCCTAATCTTTTGAATTACAAGGATGTGCAGGAAAACTAGGGAAATTCACACATCTGTGTTCTTTCTGCAGAGTGATAGTTTCAGAGAGTAAATGAACAGTAGTCTTTGTCTGCAAGTTGTGAATTCTAGCACTTCTTGAACTTGGCAGCTAGAGATCCTCTCAGTAGTCTTAATTCTTTGGTGCATGTTCTTTTTTATGAGATTTATTTCAACTGAAAAGCATTCCTGCAGGAAAGCAACATGAGGGGCATGTTATTGAAAAATAAAGTATAAAATCTTCTGTTTATCTGAAATAATGGGGTTCTGAACTTCCTGTCTAGATTTTATTAGCACTGTAATGTAAAGATCCAGAAAACTATGAACAGAAAATTAATAAATAATTTCATTTACTAAGAAGTATCATAGAAATGGAAAATCAGAGAGAATAAATGTACGAAGTATAACATAAAATAATCACATCAAGTGATTCATGTTATTAGATATTATTGAAAAGAAAAATTAGTAGATCAACTGGCAAAATTTACATATTTGTCATAACAAATATGGCCCCAACAGAGTCCAGCAGCATTCTTAGAAATCACATGCAAAACCAGCAAACAGAAGAAGTAAAACTTCCAACAAGGGTGCTGTGGCTGTCTCCCTACTCTCTTGCTAACACCTAATATATATTTCAAAGGAACGGGATGCTTGACTCTGGGACACTAGTTTCTATTCATATTTAAATTCTTAAATCTGCCCAGTTAGTATAGATTTATTTTTATTTTCTGACTAAATAGAGTAAGAGGTAATAAGCTTATAGTCTGAAACCTCCATGCACCCAATGTGTTCTTCATGCACACAACAACATTTCAACAGCTGGAAATCACAAATACACCCAGGTTTCTTTCTGATTTCAAATTCAACTTTAACAAAGTTTTCAAGCAAGCTTCTTTATTTTTTTGTCAATTTTCAGTTTGGGATATTTGTTCTTTCGTAGGTTAGAATGTTGGTTTTTTCCACAAAGGCATAAATTTCTATTTGTGAGATGGCTATAATTTCCATGGCAACAATCATGGTATTAGGAAGGTAAGCAAAATCCAGCTACAGAAGGCTGCCAGTGGTGTGGATGAAAACTTGAGGAAAAATCATAGGCTAAGTAAAAAATGTTTGTTTTTTTAAAATTCCCTCTATTTTTCTGTTTGCTCAAGGATAAAAATTATTTTAAGATGGGTGTTCCAGAGCTGTCTGAATTGACTTCGCACAGATTTGGACTCCCTCCTGATAGATTCTAACTCCTCCTATCTCTGGCAGGTTCTGTATACCTTATTCAGGCTACATCTTCACTGAATTCTCTGGGAGTTTTCCAATTGTAAGGATTCCTATATCATAGGTTAGTATACTTACAAAACTTTAACCTATAATTTAAGTGCATAGCTTGTACAAATATACCAAAGGCTTGCTCAAGATTTCCAAAATGTTTCATCAAGCATATCTTATACTCACGACTGGTATTCATGATCTTGCTGGTGATGTTTTAAAAAAGTTTTGCAGTACATGTTTGAGGTATATTAATGAAGTGTTTCATCTGTACAAAAGGACCTTATACAAATTAGATCCAAAAGAAACAAATTTTTATGGTATTTTAAAGATTATTAGATCTGCATTGAGTACTGCAGCAGTTTATTTTCTTCCATATTGATTTTTAATTATGCTGACTCTGAACATTATTTAAGAGAGGGAAGAGGAAGTTAAATCCTAATCTTATTAGTACTGGTATAAAATGCATCAAGTTCAATGGCATTTCAGCTTGTCCTGGGTCTGATGTGACTGAGAACAGATGTGAGCCCTCTTGGGTAAGTTTTTTGTTCCTATGATATAGTCATTTTGTTCTGGATTAGATTTTTCATTCATATGACATAGATTTGGCACATGTTGAATTGATCAAAAAGTAGACAAGGCCAAGCCTATCTGATTATGTAATTGCTTCATTTGTTGTTCTGCAGTTGCACAGGGCCAAAATCTGAAATCTTCAGTCATTTTGAACCAGTCCCTTTTAAAACAGGGCTCAGCTGTCTTCTAGGTTTGTTAATGCAATGGCACTGAAAACTGCAAATTTGCCTAATAAATAAGAGTAGTTTAAATAGAGAGGTGTAAATCTGTTAGTTCCTTTTAGCTGGTAGATTTGTACCCAGGTAATTAAAACCAGAGGCTGACCATGGCCAGAAGAGGGAAGTTTCAGCTGTTTGGCTCAATGCTCAGCTTTTCCAAGCCTTTCTGTGTAAGCTTAGTCAAGGTATGTTGTTACTTTGTGCCAGTTCTCCACAAAATTGTCCTTAGTTTCCAGCTTTGCTGTAGCTTTTTGAAAATCAAAACCCAGAAAAACTGAAATGTTTTTTACTGCCATTAGGAAGTACTCAATAGAACAGGAATGCCGTCTTAGAGGATACTGTGGAATCTGACCTCAGTTTACTGCAATAGCCTAATAGTTTTGTATGGCAGGGATTTTCAGTGTATATATGGCTATTCAGGTACTTTAGGGGAAAAAGTCATACTGTGGCTTCTACTCCTCCATTCCAGTAATGGAATGTAATCAGGTTGCCTTGTACATGAGGCTTTTGTGACCTTTAAATGGTACAAAACTCTCTCTTAAAGTCAAAACTCTCCTTGTATCAAAAGTGAAATATTTGGCTCAGTTGCCAGTTTTCTAACAATTTCTGAAATTTTTCTTGTGGACTAGCTTCTTTCTTGTTGGTGCATAAAATAACTAGCCACAACAGATGCTATTGTGCATATTGCTTGAGAAAATGTCTTTCATTCTTCATTTGTTCTGAAAAAAGCAACAGCACTAGAGAGTCCTCATCCCTGTCTGTAATAATCACATTGTTTCACTCATTCATAGCTGGTGACTTTTCTAAATATTTTTGATCAATAGAAAGAAATGTAAAAAATCAGTAGATTGCAGCTTGTAGCTGGAATTGATAGATAGTTTAGGTGGCAGGCTTTGAACTCCCTTGGCAATCAGTAGTTGAAAGAAATTACCTTACTTCCATAGCTAGGATCTTGTGCCAAATTTACCCTGTTCACGTCTAAATCTCTTACATATTTTAAAGGATTAAAGTTAAAGATGAGATTAAAAACTTTCCTCTTGGCTTCAAAAAGAGAACAGAATTCTCTATAGAAGCATAACTGACAACCTCCTATGAGAAAAACAAGTAAAACACTAAAGATGTTTCCCCATCTCCTTAACCATTTCTTTTCCTTTTTTTTTTTTTTTAAACTAGACATCTGACTGAGATGCCTCTTTACAATATGGTGTTGTTAGACCTTATGTAAAGGTTATACTTTATGATTTGACATACAGTATTTTTCTTCCTTTGAACTCTTCTTTGAATCCTTAATTCTTAACAGTGTAGTTAATTCTGCATGTTGTGGCAGAATTAATTGTGTTGCCATAACATCACTTTCCCCTAATAAATTTTCCACTGTGGGGATTTCAGCACTTCAAAGATGATACAACATACCTTTTGCTAACCAGATGATAAGGTTTCATCTGTGCAATGGAGCCAATGATTATTTTTGAACCAACGTATAATTATGAAGACACAGTGAGAGAACTTTCAACATGCTCACAAGTGGCAGAACTAAATGCAAGTAGAAATGTCATGTTGGGGTGGAGGTTCAAAGTTAGCATCCAGTCTTCGACTCTGCAGCTGCTATAATTACACAACTCTGTAAATTGGAATCATTTATCCTCTGCCAACTGCAGTAATTAATTTTCTCTTCAGTCAGTGGAGGGGGGATTGATCTTTCCTTTGTGAAAGTCTTTCTCACGCAAATACCACTTTGCACTTCTATGTTTCCAGTTCTGGAAATTTGTCCTTCTGTGCAACAGCTATTAAAGAATGGGGCTGCAGCTTCCTTGTCTGTGTAGCAGTGATGAAAATGAAGATCTTAAGTACAGGGTTTCATCGTGATATTTAATCACTACCTGATTGTGGAATTAGGGTGGCTTGGCTACTAGCAAGTGTGCAATTCTAATAATCACTAGAAGACAGATATTTCTTCTGTCTAAAGGCCTCTTGAATATCTATAAAAATTATGCACAATTTACATTGCATTCATAATGTATCTCCATTCTCACACTGCCCTTATTATCTAAATAAGTAGCAATTCAAGAAGAAATCTTGCATAAAAAAGCCATAATCTGAAATTCAGGGATTTATTCTTAGAGGTCAATATTCATCTGGGCTTTAGCATCTTTATAATTTTTGGTTGCTGCAAAAGAGCTATTGCCACAAAATTAATGCCTAATAGATATTGTACAGGAGAGAAGTCTACACTGTGATAGGCTTTGTGTGTATTACTCTCCTGACTTATCTGGAGTTAAGCACAGACACTGTGTGTAGTTGTGAGTGGCAGCATGGTGTGCCCCTGCAGGATGGTCAGGGTTCCTGATGGCCTGAAAGCACCTCCAGTCAGTGACAGTGAATATACTATGGAGGTTTCTGCTGGCTGGAATTGACTTGATCCCTCACAGACCACAGAAATAAATCAGCAAGAAAGGAGTTACACTTTATTTCCAAAGGGCTGCTGGTTCTAAATATGTGATGGGGCCAGAGTCAGGACTTACAGCTAGAGAGGACAGGATTTGACTTTTCCAGAGCCTGCACTGTTGTCCTTCCAGATCAGGAATGAGGCATTTCAACTATGCAGTATGGGAGACCCCTTTGTTATCATTACCCTTGCTCAGCTTGTCCACAAAGAATATGGAAGACTTCTATCACATGACTGTGCACAGAACCCTTCTCCTAAACAAGAACTTTCTTAACTTTTGTTTGGTGTTAAATACTGTATTCATTTGGCCTTTTCACATATCTTGCACTTTCTGGGCCAGATCGTCCACTGCAGTAAAGCTGGGGGCATTTTGTGGTGGCTTACTGGGTTCTGGTGAATTCTGAGGTGTAAGCTGCTTTTAACTACTGTGAGGCTACTTCATCATCCCCGATGACTTATGCTACTGGACTGTACCAGCCTCCAGCTGCCACAGTTTGCTCACCTGTGAAGACAGGTGAAAACCCAAGAGAAGGTTTTCATCACTCCTTGTAGCTGAAATTATATTTTATTTAGGCTAGTGAGCCCCCAGACCTCTAGAACCTGAGTTTTAGCTTAGTGTGATTCTGAGGGAAGATAGAGTACAGGAAGGATTAGAGCCAAGGCAAAACTCTTCACTGAGCTATAAGTATGAGGAAGGGTTTTTTAAAAGGTTTATCTTTCTTGTTTGCTGGTTGAATCCTTTTTATAATTGTCTGCAAATGATCTGGTGCTCCTGAAAGATTTTTTTTTTTGTGGCAAGTAAGAGAAAATAAAACTATATGAGTTAGAACCCTTGTAATGTAAGAAGTAAAAGAAACATTATTTTTGCATTTTTAATTTCAGCCTTCATATATCAGATATTTATTTGTTAGTAAAACTACTGTAAATACAGTAAAAAAGATGGTCATTTGAGTAGAAATAAAATGATGTTTACCTTTTGATCATAAAGGAGAAGTGGGGGATTTCTCTCCAAAAAGAAACTCACCATATTCCAGTTTTTGAGATACTTGATAATCCTTCTTTGTATCAGAGTTTACTACACAGTTAAAACACATCAAACATGATCAAGCTACATTTATCAGCAGAAAACAGCTCAAGTAAAATCATTAAAAATCCTTTGAATTTCAAAGGTAAGAATACAGCGTGCTCCTTTGGTGTTTAACTTCATATGGTGATGCAGAATAATCTGCTTCCAGGCCTTGATCTTTGCATATTTACAGTTGCTTTATTGGTGTTGGGGGTTTTGTTTGTATTTGATAATAATAGCACTCAGAGTGGCTCTTGAATGCATTTCTGAAGTTTTGTAAAAATCAGTATCAGTTTGGACAGGCAAAGCCTGCATATTTTGACAGTAGACATGCATTTGACATCAATACTTGGATGTATTGTATCAATGACTTGGATTTGGGAAGCCTAGAGCAAAATCCTCAGGTGGAATAAATCACCATAGCTCCTTAGACTTCCATGAGATAAAGCCGATTTTCACTAGCTGGGAATCTAGACTTTGTTTTTGTTTCCCATTTGACTAAACTGAGACAAAGGCAAAAGAAATGCTTTATAGCTACTTAGTTTTAGAAAAAGAAATTAAAAGGGAGAAAAATATCTGAGTGGGGATCACAGTAAATGAGCATCTCTGAGTGGAACAAAGGAATAGAAGAGAGGGGCTAATTGTTTAATTAGTAAATGTCTGCTTGGTTAATGACATATTAATGAGTTTTTAAGACAGTCATATCATTTACCATAAAAGACCCATGTGCGTATCCCTGGATGTACTGTATAATTAAGTAATGTGACCCATAGGAGTTCATCATTTAAAAACCTGTCAGCTGTCTCATGTTTGGTAGCAGATGAGTAAGCTCAGGAGGGGCTCACCAGGAGGACTCAGTTAGGTGTCCAAAATATCTCATTGTAAAACAATCTGTTAATCTGTCAGCAGCGTGGTACCTGTGCATAAAGACAACATAGATTAGGATTTTCCCATCAGTCTACTGAATTTTGTTAACAGAAAAGTTGTTCCTGTAAGGTAGTGGGTCCACCAGAGAAGTTTATTCCTCTCAGTTTAATTTCATCATCTATAGGAACTGAGCAAGTCTGGTTCTTCTTCAAGGTGCTGGGCCTGGTTTGAGAGGTGAATTTTACCCAGCACTGATGCAGAATTTTTATTCTCTAGCTATTTTATCTCTGCTTAACTGTGATTGTAGGTCAGATAAAAACATGTACTGCTCTCTAAAGAATTCTTCAGACTATGACAACAATGCATACCCATCTAAAAATTTCCTCCATCCTTCTCCTGCACCCCACTACAGGGCCGAAAAAGGCATAGGGATGTTTTAATCACAAAATGGGGTTTTTTTTCACCCTTTTCATATCTGAATACTGCTTTGTGGAGTGTTGCAACAAATTCCTTGCTGCTCACGTTCCTTTAGCTTTTAAGATGAAGGTGCACATTAGGAAAGGAGTGGCTATTGGAAACTACTCGCCTTCACCTTCAAAAGAGGGGTATAAATGTCAGTATCACTCATCCTTTCTGTCTCAACATGTATATATATGTAATTTCTTTCAGAAATACATTTCATACCTGTTATCCAGATTTGCAAGTTTTCAAAATTTAGAGTGAGATTCAGGTGCAGGGTGTGTGGGCCTAATGTGTATTCTTTCTCTCAAAACTGTCTCAAGCCATTGAAAGAGCATGGGCAAAGTACTGTGTGATATGCAGAGAATGCTAATTGCCTGATTGATTTGGAATGTACAGATCTGATGCTGATCCATTATGCAGCATGTATGGTAAATCTGATACATCTGATATTACAGGCACAGGTGATGAAAGCCCTTTTAAAGCTTGGGGTTTTGGGCTGGGCTTGTGGATGTATGATATACTGGAAGAGCACTCCCATTATTTTTGCTTCCCTTCCTCAAAAGGTTTTGGAGGGATTACAAGAGCGCACTGTCTCCAGACTTCCAGGCTTTAAGCAGATAATAAAAATAGAGCCTGAAAAGAGATGGATAGGTCTAACTCTGCTGTTCTCTCCTATTAGTAGTTTGGAGTCTGGCCTAAAAGAGACTATGGGCACATCAAGAAAGGTCTTTGGTTTCCATAATACATGCTTAGCAAGTTGAAAAATATCTATGTACAAAAAAAACCCCCAAAACATTAAGGAGCACTGAAACAGTTTTTAATTTCTTTGTGTTAAATTTGCATGCCTTTTTCCATTTAATTTTTTTTATAATTGGACACCTAGGACAAAATATTATAGTAGTAGTAGTTGTCTAAAAAATATTATAGTTCTGAAAGCAGATTTTGTTCAAAATTAGGAAAAGCTTTTTTCTTATTTCCCATAAAAATAAATACACACTTATGTGACAGAAGAATAATTCTAGGAATTGTAGTACGAAAACCATGGCTTGTTGTGAGTGGTGGTATCTGGGAACTGGATACATTTTGAGGTTCTCCTTTCTAGAGCACCTTTCCCAATCTTTTCAGGTTTGGTAATGAGATAGAAGTATACAAAGGGGCTAAGCTTCTTTATCATACATGTAAACAAAACCAAAAATGTGTTACCTTAGTAGTAGAGATGATAAGACATCAGAAGAAACTAAATGGATCATTATATCTATGCACAAGCAGAAATAGGAGAGCACTAAGTAAAATCCCTGTCCCTAATACATGGTATAGAGGTCACAGAGAGAAACCATATAGACCTTATAAATTTTTCATTTTTTTTCTGATTCATTTTTTTGGCAATGGTAAGTGAAGTACCATTGCTCCTGATAGATGAAGTTTGAGAGCAAATATTACACACCGACTAAGGGCTTAATTCTGATCTCCCCTCTGCGGGTGTGTATTATTAATGATTCATTGCATATTTTGAATAATAAGCTGTCTGCATAGCAGAGGGCAGAATGTAGTCCTAGGAGAGTATTGCATGTGTGATGCATTAAGAATGATATTGAGAATGTGTAGCTTATTAAAGCAGTTGTCTTGGGTTAAGTCACTTTTGGGGTGTATGTATGTCTATTTATCTGAAAATTAGAGAAAATTAGAGAAAATTAAAAAGCCATCTCAGAAAACATTCCACAGAATGAGACTGTAGAAATACAATTTTAAAGGAAAGCTATTTTTTAAAGGACATGAAGCATGACCTTCACCTCCCGAGTTAATAACATTCGAGCAAAACTGACAAAATGTATTTGCCTGTTCTAATTCATTTAGATTCTTTTATCTGTTTAAAGTGTAATCTCCATCTTGTAAAATAAATGTGAAAATTAAGTGACTTTGGCAACACTCTGCTTTCCTGAAATGATAACTATAATGAAAAATGAATAATATTTTATTTGTCTATAAAATACATTCCTGTGTAAGAGAACAAGCAGAACCTGGGAAAGTTGCTGTGTGCATGATCTGTACAGAAACATGGACGGACTCAGTTTTCCATGTGTGTGTGTAATGTGCAGACATGTCAGACTGTTAAAGTGTTTGTCCCTCTAATTCTCGTAAGTGTGGTTACAGAAATATAAAATCCCCAAATTATCGTTTTTCATTTTTCTTTTCCTCTCTCTTTTTTTTTTTTTTCTTTTTGTTCTTCTTTTTCATTTTTTCATTTCCCCTGTCTTTCAACAATGCTAACTATAGCTGGCCTCTGCCCCAGCTGAGGATCTGCCTCATGGCCAGTATGGTGTGGCCTGTTAAAAGAACATGTTAGTGCAGTGTTATTCCACATTCTATTGCACCTTTAATGTATTTAATTGCACTATGATTATGCATGTTATATGATGACTATGGTACATATTATGATTGTGCAATACGAATTTTCAGGAATGTAATCCTAGAATGACTGAGGCCGATTGACACTCTCAGGTCAGGAAATTAAAACATTACATCTCTAAAAACAGTATTAATTTCCTGTACTTACAAGAAAATGCTCTTTCTAGGAACTGTGTTCCATTTTTCAACTTTTCCATAAGAAAACCTTGTCAGCCTACTTTAGGAATGCAACAGGACTGTCGTGTCCAGGTTGGAAAGTGAAGGTTTTTCTGCTTGCTCTTGTGTTGGCTGACAGTGAGAATGAAGGAAAACAGCAGGGTGAAACAAATAGAATTGCAAAGTAAATTGGCTGTTACCCTTTTCCCCATGTTTCCCATTCCCTAACCTCTCTTTAAGCACAGACAGAAATATGTTATTTATAAACAAAACCTAGGCATATGGGAAATTGGGTTTAATCCAACAATGCACATGTACCTTGAACACTGTGGCTAGCCAGGGGTAGTGGTATTGTAGTTGCATTGTGCAATTCTAGTAGTTGCTTGAAGAATACATGTGAGGAAATGTTTTGCTTGAAGAAAGTCATAGACCTAGGCTTTGGCATTCTTCCTGACAGGATGAAACCGTGAAAGAAGTAGTTTGTAGTAGAGCAGGGATATTTGGTCTATTGATGGTACCATTTTCTAGCTCAGTTTCTGTACTGGGAATATTTGGGGGTAAAAATCTCCACACTGGTACATGCAGATTTATTATATTTACTCCTAACGTATCTTATTGTCTGTTGTGTGTACAATATATGTAGATAATAGAGTAGAAAGAAATGCAATTGTGTGCATACTAGAGTAGATAGTGCTGTCTGTGCTGGGAGGAAGGAAGGAGGGTTATTTGATCTGTGTTTTAAGAGAGAGTGATACTGTGAAGTTTTTTTAACTTTGTAAGCTTTCCCTTTGAGGGAGATATGTGTGCAATCTGCATGCCTGGCTAGCTCTTTGATGATAAATTTGGACTCAGTTTTTAGTTAACTATAAGAAGGTGCCAAAAGCATTGGCATCTGTTTTAGAAAATTGGCAGACTTTCCTTGGCTGCAAATTTCTTTATCCCGCCTCATTACTTTACTCCTATCAGCTTTTACCTGCATGAAGAAAGACCAAAAGAAAAAGGCAAGAAAACCCTTTAAAACTTAAGTAGCTATTACAACAACAGAGCCTAAACCACTCAGGGTGAAGATTCTATAATTTCCACTCTTTACACATACTAGGTGCAATCAAACAACTTGAAGCAATAACACAGGGGGAAATATGTTTTACATAACTTGACTTCCAAATAACGATTATCCCTTCAAGGCTATTTGTTTTCCCAAGAATCCTGCTGATTATAGGCTCTATGTTAAACCTGTTTCAGATGATAACCTAGCTAAACCCTGGCATCCATTACACTAACTGAATTGTGGTTGCTATGAATGAGCAGGAATGATGGGTTTCCTGTCCATGCAGAAATGTTGTTTTAGACAGACCAGTGTGGTGATATGAGGCACTGATTCCAGGAGATCACAAAAGATGAGGTAAAACCTCAGTAGCTGAAGATCAGTAGCAGAAACCATGTTGACCTCAGTGTAGCCAAGTCACTGCCTCTAGTATGTACAAGTGACTCTTCTAGCTGGCTGCATGTGACTTTAGATCCTAAGAAGAAAACTGATTTTGTTTTATGGTGAGTAGGTTCATGGCTTAGTTAGTCTTCTCATGTTTTGCTTTATTTCTGAAATGTATTTTTTGTTGCCTTCCCTCCCCCAAGATTTCCTATGATTATTTTGAAAATATAAGGTAGAGTCGTGTTCTGATCAGGATTAGGTGACAAAATAAATCGGAGATAGTGTTCTTAATCTATAATTCATCGTATAAGGAGATCTAAAATCCTCTAAACAGATCTGAAGTTATGAGATCCTAGAAAGCTGTCAAGAATCTAGCCTCTGTCTTTTGTAAAAATATGCAGTCCCAAGGGAAATCACATTTGCATTTCATGCTCCTTGCTGCTGTCCAGAGCTGGCAGAGAGTGAATGTTTCTAGGAGACAAAATACCTCAGTTTTACTTGTAAACTCGTACTTTTTCTTGTAGGGCTGTCAGTGCAGAGCAACTTAGGCATATAGTGCAAATACCAACCCTTCCTGATGGTGCTTGTCTGGCTCTCATTTAGTTCACAGCCCAAATCTCTCTTTACCTGGGTTTCTGAATTTATGGTATTTGAAGGAAGTTATTTTGGAAAGAAAATGTATGTGAGTTCCTGGAAGCTGCAAATCTCTCCAGCATCAATTTCTTAGGTATAAGAAATTCTTCCTAGTCATTCTTCATTCCTTCTTCTTGCTATTTTTACAATGGAAATCGATTCTCCCCTATCTCCAGAATAAGTTGCACCTGTAAAATAGATGAATCCACAGATTGATAATGTTTAAGTTGTAGTAGAGAGTAAAGGACATGTAAATCAACACAATACAAATAACAAATGTTATAATTTTTACTGTACATATTTCAAGAAATATGTTATTTGAAAATTGTTTCTGCAATTATTTGAAAATTTACAAGGGCAACAACTATATGTAAAGAAAATAATTGATATTTCATAAGCATATTTTTAATATTAGCAAGGACTTAATTTTATATTAACATGCTGTGTCAGTACTAAGATGTCTCTAGCTTTCACTTTCAATATTGCTAATTTAGGTACTTTTGTTAAATTAATCGTGTTTTATAATAGAAAAGCTGAAAAAAAATTAAGGAATCGCATTAGATATTTTCTTCCTCATACTTTGAAAGTATTTCTTGCAGTCATTTAAGAATCACTACTACATTCACTCCCCATTGCAAATGCTCTAAAACATCCATCTTGTGGTAGTGCCCAAGATATAAGTCATTGGAGCAGCTCTGCAGTAAGGAAGAAAACATAAGGAGTCAAAGAATCATAATTCACACCTTCTGCAGTACAAATGACCTGCCAGGTGATTTAAGAACGTGGAGCTCTATACTTTAACTCGGTTGGGACACCAAGGTAAAACCCAGACTTCTGCACATTTGCTGGCATCTGCAGTCACTGGCTTTGTAGGTGGTATTGGATATATTTAATATCATGTGATAAGCTATGTATACACCTTTATTACATCCAAATGTCTTTGGCCTTTCCAAAAGTATGGCTTGATCATGGATTAAATTGATGTCCTATGTCTCTTTGCCTGTTACTAAAGCTGGTAGAGTATTAGTGGTGTTCATGTGTATATTCATGAATTTGTAAGTTAAACATTTAAACAGTTTGAAATACACATGTGGGAAATACTAATGCCTAAATGTAATTGCTATTCACTTAGGTGACTCATCCAGCTCCATAAGAAATAGAGCTGAGGGACTAGAATAAGAAAAAATAGATGTTTATAAACATACAGATACATATATACATATAGCGGTTAGAAGCTTAATTCTACTTACTGAATTTTATTTCTTGGTTGAAATTTCTTTATGTTTCACTGGTATAATATGAAAAATAGTCTGATACTAGGTAGTTATTACAATTACATTCATAAAAGGGAAAAAATCATTAAGAGGCTGTGTCCTGTAGTGAGTGTATTCATCCACTTGAAGCATTGAGAGGGGTGCCCCTTAGATAAGCATAAGAATCCTTGACTTGCATATTTTTATAAATATCTGGAAGTGTGGTCAAAATTTTCTGTTGCCTGAGTTCATGGGGCACTGCCAGATGTCATTCTATTATTTTTGTTGTGGTTTTGTTTGTTACTTGCTTTTCTGCAAACATGTCTCTCCATAAGCCTTTTAAACATGGAAAGTTCCTCAGTGAGTTGACTGGTCTGCAGAATTGATCACAAAGATTTTTATACTATCTTTTTAAAGCCATGGATACTTGCACAAATGGATTCTAGAACAACTCATAATAGGTGGTGGGGTTTTTTGGTGGCTGTTTTGTTGGTTTGTTTTTGTTTTTGTTTTTGCAGGGAGGGGGAAGGGAAGCAGGGGAGGATTTGGTTTTGGGAGTGTTTCTGGGTTTTGTTTCTTCCTTTAGGGACACACACCTGAGTAGGTTGAGTACTGCCTTTCCAGACACTGTTGGCAGGCAGCACATAAGAACTGAGTACTTAAAACAGTGCTACATCCTCTTTTTTGTTCATTCTAGCTGCAATGCAGGTTTGAGGAAAGAAGTGGAAACTTTACACTCTTTTTCCAGATCCAAAAAAGTGACATTTGATGCTTAGTGCATGATTCCCTCCCGCTTCTCTTTTGCCTGGTCTCTTTCCTCTGTGTGTCTCTTAAGACCGAATTGTTAGGAAGAGAGTTTTATGTCATGAAAGTCAAAGTGTTGAACTTTAAGGGATATCAATTGCAATTGGATGGCAGCCCAGTAGGAGGATCTCTTAATGGGGTGGAATAAAAGACTTACTTTTTACTCTGTTAAAAGGTAATACTTCAAAATATGTGCTCCAAGGAAACAGTCTTTGATTTAGCTTATTTTGTGTCCTGCCTTTCAGAACATGCAGGTCTTAGATCTTTGGATGATTAAACTATTTTTAGTAGAGGAGAATTCCTCTGAATTTGATTATGATTTCTTTTGCATTTAACCCCACCTGAGGAGGTGTGCAGCTAGGGATTTTTCTTCTGTCAGTTTTTGATGTGTTTGCAGGAACTGTGTCACTTTCTCCTTTGTTTATCTTAATTTCTAGCTATTCACATTGATTTCTACCTATCAGGAAGTATGACATAATCTCTGAAAGCCAGAAACATAGAAAGGCTTCTTATTCCCTTTATTAGCCAGGCTGGGTAGCTGATGAAGCAGGAATGAAGCAATCACAGCTGAACCGAGCAATAAAAAAGTGAAATTGTTCTTTTGAAAATGTTTTCCTTTGCTTTCTTCTCTCATAGAGACATTTCTATCTATTAATTTCATCTTGAAATATTCTGTGATCACATGGCCACTAATATTTTCCTGTAGAAAATTTTCTGTTGTTGCCCCTAAAAATGCCCAAAGAGGCAAAATGAAAAGAATGTGAAGCTTGTAAGTTTTAGAGGAATATGGTCAATGTAAAATATAACACCTTTAGACAAGGACTGATTTGTATTTCGTATGTAACTAAGTTGTCTTATTGAAGATGGCACACCAGCACCCTAAGGAAAGATAAACAACTCTTCAGTGGATGTCTTCTGCTGCTCAACTCTAAACTTTACTGCACAATCACCCATTTATGCCTAAAGCTCTAGGGGGAGATATCATTGCTGTCTTTATATGTCTGGAAATAAAAGCCAAGAAGGAAGAATGAGTAACACTGGCACAAGAATAAATGGATATAAACCAGCCATAAATTCATTAGAAGGGAAATTAGAAAGATGTTTCTGTTCTATTTGAGAACTTAAGGTTCAGGAACATTTCTCTAATAGGAAGAGTGGGAGAGAAAAAAAAAAACCCCAAAACAATACAAATACCACATCAACAACCCCAAAACTTTCTAACTCCTCTAGAAGTTAGAATAAAAAGAATTGATGGTAGTAATATATTGCTCATTCTTGGGGTTCAGTTGTCTGATTAAGCAGCTGGAATAGCCTTGATGACCTGGAAAATGCCATCCAATCCATTGCTCCTACAACTCATTCCAGTGAAGTCACCGACAATGTCAACATTCACTGGACCTCCATCACTTCCTGTCAGTGAGAAGTGAGCACTGTACAGCTTCTAGAAGCTGGCTTGTTGAAAATCATTATGTAGATTTAATGACAAAAAACAAATGAAAGATTTTTTTTTTATTTCAAGGCTTACAAACCACACGGTGCTTTGTTTATTTTTCTCTCCAGAACTTGGAACAGTCCAAGGTGAGCAGAGGTGGGGAACACAAGCCCTGAAGCTGTGACCAGCAGATATGTGTAACTGTTAATACAATACCAGGATATCAGTCATGAAATGGTCATTATTTTCTCAACATCTATTCTTTTAGAGGAATACAAAAGGCTGTAATTTGAGTGGCAGCTCTTATCCATAAAGCATTATTCTCTCTCTTAAGCTTTGATTAGATACATCATGTGCCATTAGATTCCACTATATTACGTTTAATTTCTCTTTCACAAAGTAATAATGCCATATATTAAAGTTAAACCTTAAAAACATTAAAGAAAAGATACTTCAGCCTGCATTCAGAGTGCATTTAGATGTATATTCCCCTAAAGATAAATACCCAGACACTTAAATAGGCACAATACTTATGCTAAAACAAACTGATTCCTATAAAGTACTTTTTTTTTTTTTTAAATGAATGACAGGCTTGATACAATTCTACTGTGAAGAAAGTCTGTTGCTATAGGAAAACCTGTCATCTGACAATTCCCAGGAACCCCTCCACTGCTCTAAAGTCTTTTTCTCTCTGGACAACTGCCAAAATCCACTTTAATCCAAAATACTTTAAAGACTTATGGGTTTGATTGAAAGTCCATTGAAGTCAGTGGAGATTTTCAGTGCTTTCAATGGGTTGAACAGGCTGTTGAAACAAGCTGAAAGCTGACATCTCATTTACTTTGGGGATACTGTTATCTTATTTATGTAGGTTAAGAGTAATTATAGGTAACATAGTGGGACAAACCCTGCAATCCTTAGATAATTCTTATTTAAGCTCAACTACTGTTAAGTCATGGATACAGATGAAAATATTCTACTTTGTTCTTTAATTAGCAGTGATAACCAAAGGCACATAGCTTTAATTTCTCATTAACTATCAGCATATTAGGCCAGGTAAGAAGCAGATATGGAAAGAAAAAAAAATGTTTTGGTTTTAAATGTTTGTCCCCAAGAAGGAGTGTTCAGAGGATTATGGTATTCATTTCCTTGCCTAATAAGGTTTTATGCCACACCCTTAAGCACATTTCTGAAGTATCTTTAGGAGCAGTTTATAGCAACAATAGCCTAATTTTTCTTTCCTCCCTGAGGCAGTTGGTGCTCTTGGTTTTCTTGTTTGTTTTCTTGCTTACCTACTTTTCTCTTTTGCCTCTGACTTGGCACACTGAAGCTGGTACCAAGTGTGTTGTAGCCCTCACTGCACTTTTGACAGCAGGAAAAGTAAGAAGAGGATGTTCAAGTGTCCCGGGCCAGGATGGCTAGGAACAGCTGTCTTTTATTTCCACCTCTGAAGTAGTGCACTTTTATCAAATTCCCAAATCGCTCCAGTGTTTCACCCCTTTCTGTTCCTCCCTCTGAAAGGAAAATTCACAGGATGCTATATTTTAAAAAGTCTATAAAGAAACTATCATTTTAACCTTCCCTTCAAAGAAGCTTGTGTTTTGACAGTTTTCCTTTCTGAAGAGAAGTTTTATTTTAAAAAAAAGTTTGTACTGGAAAACTTCTGGTCAGACTCTAGCTGAAATCCTTGTGTTTTAAATGTTTTTAGCTGCTCTACAAATGCCAATGTTCACTTTAACAGTTTGGGGTTGATAATCCCTCCAAACTGTTCTGTAAATCTGCTGTAGCTTGTCAGCAAGTGCCTTCACATTTATAGGATTTTGTTTTATTAAAAAACATACATATTTGAACCTGTCCTACCAGCAGCTCTGTACCTTTCCAAAACCTGTCAGAGACTTGACTGTTCTTGACTGATTCTGTTCTTCCATATAGCCACAGTATACTTCAACTGCACAGGAGTATCTGAAGTGAGAAGTGTTGCTCAATTTAATGCTGATTTTCTGGCTATGGCATACAAGAAAGAATTTTCAACAGTTTTTTATAATTTAAATATTTTATTTAGTCTCTGTTGTAGAGGTAACATAAATACTACTATCTTTGTCACTAAAATCTATATCTAAGATGTAAATTTTGAAGATAAAACTGAAGGCAGCTTTCCACTGGGATTCCTAATTGTGTTTTCTTTTGAAACAGATGTATCAATGTGGATACATGTATACACAGAATTAGAAGGAAAAAAAAAATGGGATGCCATTTTTTAAACTTTAGTTCTTCATATTTTCTGGCTGTGGTTAAAATGAATTTTTCTGATACTTACTAGTCGAAGTTATTTACAGGGTAGCCAGGATAAAAAAGGGCAAAGAAAAGATCATGACCACCAAGTATTTTAAGCAAATAAGGCCCTTGTCAAAAGGATGCAGCTTCTTGATGGGCAGAAGTATTCAACCTTTTGTGAATGACTTTTGCATTGTGTCTACTGGTGTCTTTGTGATTGTTTGGTTTATTTAGGCAAATGTTAGCTCTCTTATGGTTACCGCAGTAATGTCAATAGGAGAGAATTACTTTAAAGAAACCAGTGTCAATGGGACCTGGAAAAATATTGCTTTGACAGATAATACATTGAAAATGCACGACAGATCCATCACCTCTGCTGCATCATCCCCTTGTGCAGCGCAGCACTAGGGATGAATTGCAATTTGATGATTTTAGTCATAGTTTGATGCCATCTGTAGGACTTTAAAGAGATACCCTGACAAAAAAATGGTATCTATCTTCCTCAAAGGGAGATAGTCCCCAAGAATTAGCCACTCTTAATACTGGTTTTGTGGATGCCCCAGATCAAATATGTAGTCTTGATCATAATTTTTGAGGGCTACCAAGTTTCCTGAGAGAACGCCTCCATACAGTGTGGATCTATAAAATTCCATAGGCAACTATATTCTGAAGGGACTTATTGGCTAGAAGTTTTAGAAGTTACTTTTAACATTCATGTGGACTGATCAAACACTTTAAACTAATGTGATGAAGGAAGACATCTATTAATTTACTGTAAAATGGATTAATATTAAGCATGAGTTCAGCAAAATGTGGTGGTGTTGACTATATAGAAATGTTTCACCAGCTATAGAAATGCTGGCCTCTGAATGTACCCAATGCCTTGTATGTAGCTTATAGGATTTTGGCCAACCTTAGACCTCTTTCTGAGTAGGTTACACTAAACAATAAAGTTGTACTTCTGCTCAAAGTAAGTGTGTTAGACCAATCTAGTGTGAGACTTAGATTTTGTTTTAATCAGTGCTCTGGCTTTTCATGTAGAAGAGGTATAAGGAGCAAGTAGTGGCAAAATTTACCAGGGTAGGCCTGCCAATAGCAGCCAGTTGATAGAGCATTGAGTTAGAGTGGTGAACGAAGGAAACATATTTTCCTATTTGGTGATATTTGTTCAGTATATGTTCCTCAATAGGATATGTGTCTCCAGAGAACTCCTTAGAATATTTTATTACAGCACATGCCACAAAACTCTAGAAAATAAAAACCATGCTAGTTTATTTCTATAGTGTCCTTCAAAGTGGTGCTGCTACACTTTTCAGAAATTATTCTATTGTCTAACAATTATGGGGATGACTGTAAGTTTTGGGAGTGGAACTGTAGAGAGGAAGCTACTATTATCTAGTCTAACCTTACTCAGACAATTTTCTATGGTATTGGGTAAAACCTCTGTGTGCTGCTGGCAGATACTAGGATGAGGAGCATTTATCCATAGCAGTCAATTCCATGGAATGCTTAGAGAAGGAAGACTAGATACTAGTCTCCATCAACTGGAGACACAAAAATGGAGGAAAAAAACCCCAACAAAACCAAACCAAAAAACTCACACAAACCACCCTACTCTTGAAATATACTCTTTCCTCTGGCTAGTGCCATTTTATCTGGAGTAATGACAAAGAGAATTGTAAACCTAACTGCAAAGTATACAGAGATTACTTCACACATCATTGAAGTATATCCTGTCTCTGGGGCAAAAGCTAGCAGTGGTTTAAGAGCATACAGTGATGCTGTACAGGAATTTCTTTTTGATACAGTTCCAGCTCCTAGATGTAATTTCACACTATCAAGTTCAGTGATGGTGATGAAGCTAATGTTGCTGTTCTTATTTTAAATGTGCCAGAAGGCTCTTTGATAATCCAAAATATTCTGGGCATCTTGACTGTATCTTAAAATTGAAAGAATCTCTCTTCAGTGAGAGTAATTTCTGTAGAGTTCAGTAGGGCTAGGTGGATATAGATAAACTATATTGGCCTACAACATCTGTGTCAGTACTATAGGAGTCTGCTTTGCCTCTCTGTAGCTGGCCAGATAATTCAAATCAGCCAGTTTTTAATTAATGATGTGTTCTTTGCAGTAAGACCATGTTCCGGAGATGGCCAAGTACTGATTCACTTCAGATGTGAGAGAAATAAATCAGCACAAAGTGATACGGTTGAGGTTTTGGTGGGTTTGTACCTGTTGAACTGGGGAAAGTTGTGGTGTTTAATAGTTTAGAAAGAGGGGTTAGAGTTCTCCAGGACTAGCCTACACTTGGTGTACAGTGATATAGTTAGTAAAAGAAAATAAGCTGTAAGAAAATAAAAAATACTGCTAGGACCTGTAATAAAAAGTGAATCCCACAAGAATTTTGGAGTGTTCACTTAATACATTCCATGTGTTCTAACTATGGCAGACTTTTTTGCGTCATGAGGTAACATTCCCAAGTAATTCCCCAAATTGGACTAACTGGCAGGGATAATTTTTTTCAGTCAACATAACTGTATTTATAAAGTTTGACAAACCAACTGTAGTTTACTCCAGGCTGTTGTATCTGGTTTCTTATAGTATGTTTCACCAGTTTACTTGATAGCTCTGTTGCACAGAACTAGCCAAATCTAATTTACATACTGGAGGCTCTGTGGTCAACTGGAATTACGTTTTCCCCTTCTAATTCTGCAAATCTGGACTCACATGTGATGGGAATTCAATAGAATAATGTGTTTTGTGGTTACCAGAAGAAATTTGTCCATATTAGACAAACTACTCAGATTTGAAGGAGTCCAGGGCAATTTGCATCCTCTGATCCAGACAAGTCTAGAAATGGAAGAAAATGGCAAGAGTTCAGAGTGGATTAGCTCTGATCTGGGTATCTGATGGTCACAACTGGTTCTTGCACAGTAGACACTGCAAGCTTTGCTGATATGACAATACTGTGAGGTGAATATTTTCATAAGAAAGGACAGATGTTGAAATTCTTTAATGTGCACACTATGGATTGTTTTTTTCATCTTCTAGATTTGGTGGATGTCCATCTCTGTACCTGCTGTGATTGCATTTTTTAAGATACAGAGCTGTATCTTCTCCAAAGCCAATGTAGACTTCTTCTGGTTCTGCATCAGGACATAATTACTGTACACCAGAGAGTAGAAATCATTTCTTCTATGGGGGTCTGTCATTTGGTCTCTTTGGCTGATTTTCTTCAGTTTTCTCAATGAGAGTTGAAATTGTGTACCAGTGGCAGTACACACTAGCTTTTGTATCTGTGAGTGTAGAGCCCTTAACCATAAACTCCTACTATCACCCTTCCTCTGAGAGCATGTACACGTGGAATAGAAGAGTCACAGAAAAATTTAGATTGGAGGGAATTTATGGAGGTCATTTTCTCTTTCCTGCTCAAGGTTGCTCAGCTTGCCCTGTTCAATTTTGGATAAGGATGTTCAGGCACTTAGACAAGGATCTGGAAATCCTCAAAATGTAAAGTTCTCTGCCTCTCTGGCCAACTGTTTCAGTGCTTAGACATGCTTATTGTGAGGATTTTTTTTTTAATATTTATATACAATTGGAATTTCCCTTGTTGCTATTTGTAATTGTTGCTATTTGTCTTTTGTTGAAGGACTTTTCTTCTGTCCAGCAACACACTTCTGGAAAGTCATCATTAGTCTCTTTGTCTCCTCACTCCTCCCTTCCTCTGGAGTGCTTAGCAAGTCTTATAGCTTTGGCCTCAGATTTTTCTACTGTCTGATTTTCTTCTGGAGGGGAAAAAGTAGCAGACTCAAAATTATCTTCCTTCCAGCACTCCCCTACTCCCCAATCATGGAATGTCTTTACATAAAGGATACAAAATTCCCTTTATTTTGCCTGCCCCTTACCAAAATTACTCAAGAGATGGAGAAGTGCACTAGGCAAGTTTTTTTAGGAAATCTTCAAAGGCAAATGAAACTGAATCAAATCCATGCTACTCGACAGCTCAAGGTAGAGGAAGCAGCTCCATATTTTCGAGGTAAGAATCTCACTGGTACAAGTGCAAACGTCACACTAAAATTTGTGAGTCTATCATTTAAGAAAAAATTTTGAAGTAACACAGAGATTGCTTGGATGTTTTTCTGTATATTCATGTTAAATATTGATTTGTAATGCAATTAAAATGCTTTTGTATGTAAGTTTATTCCTAAAAAACTGTAGAAAGATATGTTTTTACATACTCATCTCTATGCTGAAAGAGAATCTTTTATCTATGTGTTTGTTAATATACTCAGACACAGAATCATATTATGAGATCAGCAGCAGATTATCATTTGCAGAGAATCCATTAAATGCCCTGGAAGGAATGCTCTCTTCTGCCAAAGTGTCATGGTTTAAGTCCAAATGACAATGTAAAGGCTAAGTGGATTTTGTTCACAGTTGCACACTCTCCTCATGGTGCTCGTAGCTTGTTCCAGACAACTCTGGGCACTTTTGTACTTCTTCATGTTCAACAGGTTGTTGGCATGGTTTGGTCATCTTCTTCCCTGAGCACAGCAAAAAGGATTGTTTGGGATAAGTGTATGGTAGAACTGTCCACAAATGTGGACATTTCATTTATGTCTGTCATAGCAAACGGTAGGTTAAAATTCACAGACTTATGCCAGGAGCCATGCTAGCTGCATGTGACTCGTGCTAGCTGCTACACGAAGTCACCAGGTTCATTAGCTGAGCCTGTCCATGTGCAGTCTCAGATCTCTGATATGCCTGTCCTCTTCTATAGAGTGAGAACACTTGTCCTAGTAATATTTATCATATTAGAGTTTCTACATAAAATAGAGTAGGCAAAGGTTTCTGCCTCGTGTTGGATAAAATCGATTCTGGTTTTGATGGAAATGAGTGGCCATTATGTGTATAAGAAATGTATGTTAGCTGGACCAGGTCTTATCTTAAGAATATATATACCAAGAGGGCAAAGAATGAGAATTCTAACTAAAGTTATGTGAATAAATTAGTTAAAAGTAAGCAAATGAATTAAAAAAACCCACAGAAACCACACAAAACCCCCCTAATGCCCCTAAAAAAAACAAAAAGAAAACACCTGAAAAAGCAAGTCCATTTGAAGGCCAAACTGGAAACACTGAAAATTACAGAAGAGTCCCCAAACAGAGATTGGAGCCCTGCAGTTCTGGCCTCACTATGGTAAACTAAATCATCTGTACAAGCTGCTTCCAATAAACCATTCAACGTGATAAAGGAATGCTATTATATTACAAAGCCCAGAAGGCTCTGGTACTTCCACTGTCATGAATCGAATAGGTTAAAAGTATTTTAATGCAACTGGCATAGCTTTCTTCAGTGAAAACAGAGCCATACAGAGAAAAAATACCCCTTTATTATTGTATATGGTAGGTCACTAGGACAAATTAGAGGGAAGTAATCTGGTTTGTTCCAATCATGCAGTACTGTGAGAACAGTTTAAGAAGCTATGTAAAAGCAGCTGGGAAGCAAATGATTTTTATAAGAAGCCTTGTAATAAAAAGTGTCTCTTGAAAAATGAATTGCATGTGGCAGTTGAGAGGCCCCTGTCAAGATGCAGTCATGTTTTTTACTGGGGGGAAAGTTAGCCCAGAAGGAGTCTCTGGAAGGAAGACTGCACCTTGGCACCTTGCAGTTATTGTTTTATTCTTTCCTTCCTGGTTTCAGTACTAGCAGTGTCACAGAGGAGAGAACTGTTGCCTGTGAATGATAATTCCTATTCTGAAACATCCGCTCTTCTTGGAGTTCTGTATTGCCTCTGTGGTCATCGGACATTCAGCAAAATAGGATAAAGACAAAACAAAGCCTGTGAGTCAAATGCCAGAATCCTTACTCAAGCTCCATTCCCTGCTTTTTGATGAAAAATGTGTGAGAATGGGCTGTGAGGGAGAAGAAATCACTGTGAATTTCAGCTCCTCCTTGAATTCTCTTGTCAGAGTGGGTTTTAAATCCCAGAAACCTCTGCCCTTAAAATGTGAAATGCATCTCTTAGGCAATCTGAAGGCATATAACAATCAAATACGGTATAGCATTTGATGATAGCTCTGTGGCAGCAGGGTTCTACTGAATTTGTCTGATGATGTTTGTTTATGGTGTATGTATAGAGGATCTTGCTGGGCCAGGCAAATTCCTTGGGAATGGGTTGACACGGGTTCTTTGTATAAGGACCAGCAAGGCATGATTTTTACCTTAGTCTATGTGGGCAAAAATCCCAGTATTCCAAAAACCCTTGAACTTTTAATTATTTTCTGTTGAGAGTAAATTTTGTGATCTAGATGGACTCTGAGAAGGAAGGAGCTCCACAGCCTGGATGCCTTAGCCATGTTAGACGATCTGGGGTAACAAGCTCCCCTTACTAGTAAAGCCATCAGAATTTTTGATGTGGGAGTTGTTGAAGCCAAAGGATGCTTGGAGGAAAAGGCTGTAAAGACAAAGGAGGGGAACACTGCTAAGTCAATGCTTTCTGTGCAAGGGGGGACCCACAAATTTCTGTATCTCTTCTGTAGCTATCAGTGCAGCTTCTTAATGAAGGTCTAGGGTCTCCGCAGGTGTAAAAGGACACAACTCCAAAAGGCCACCCAGCTTTGCCTGGCTACCTTGGTTGAAGATCAAGCCTTTAAACATCATGAGGCTTTGTAGAGTACTGTGATTTGGGTCAGGTCTCCCGGAGGTACAGTCAGTATAACTCAGCACATTTCTAGGAAGTTGCTCCAGCAGATGTAGGCTGCACAATTAGTTCTTGGATTTCACTGTAATTCACAGAATCAGAGGCAAAAATAGAGTCCTGAAGGTGCATCTTTGTGTTAGTTATATTTGCTTAGACATCATTAGCCTTCACCACAAACCTGCCAATGCAGTCATGGAAATTAGTATCTCATGTTTTCTCATGTTAATGACAAATTAAGAACTATTACCTCTCCTTCACCACACCTCCTTCCCAGAAACCCTTGATTCTGTAGTACTAGAGAAAGAAAAGCAATTTCAAATATTAAGCAAAACTTCTTGTCACAAAAAGTATGGAATAAAAAAAAGTCATGAAATGCTCTGTATCATTTACGATGTAATCTCCTGGCAATAGAAAGCTGGCAATGTGCTACAGTCATGGTTTCAATTACATTACTAAGTAATCACACATTAAAGTCTAATGGCAAATGATTCTTTATTCCCAGGCTGCCCAGTCCAATTGTTTTCTAAATTGGTTTCAGGAATAAGGATGCAAGTATGACTGCAAAAATATTATTTATGGTTTGGAAGTCATCTTTTCTATCTTTCTTTTCCCCTGTGTGCTTTTGGAAGATAGTTCAGAATGTAGGTTATTATTTCTAGGGACATGTTAGAATTTGACAGTTAAGAAATGCTTAAACCTCATGATAAACTTGATTGGATTGATAGATAGAGTTGTCATGCTTTCACTGCCACCAAATATGGTTTTTGTCCTGTAGGAAATTCATAGTTTCTCAGGTGAGACCTCTTTTGGAATTTGGTACTTTTTGCCTTTCTCATGCATTTGCATTGCTCCTTCTCAGTGCCTGCAGCCACTGGTATGCAGTGAAAAGAATGTACAGGCTTTGTGTTTTAACAATATTAGAGTCTTCAAATATGATGAAGTGTAGGACTTACGGTGCTTTTCTTAATAACAATTAATAATAATTCCCTGAAGGAACAGACAACATCAAAGTACAAAATAATTTTCAAAGCTCTTTAAGAAGGTAAAAACTCAAATTGTAGTGGAAATTCATGTGAAATGTTTGAAGTTTGCCTGTATATTGCACTTTGGAAAAGTATATTTCTACAGCTGGTATTTTCTTTTCTCAATATCATTTGTTTAAGTATTTTGGAAGTACTTAATCTCATGATAGTTCTTAACAAACAAGTATTCTACACTCAGCTGCATTTTTGCATAGAACAGAAAAATAAAACACTTCATAAAGTCTAATTAATCAAGCCATCACACATTAAGGTCATCAAAAGAATGCTGTGTTTCTGGTATTTACTTGAGTATTACTTGGTGACTTGCCACTTGGGTACAAAGAAGGAAGAAATGCAGAGCAGGCTTGTGTGAAGACTATGAGGTCACAAAGAGAAAAGAGTTTAAAAAGAGATAGATCTCTGTAGATCTCTGTGGGTTCCATAGGACTGCTCCAGAACCACCTGAAGCAGCCAAGACCATGAGAAGCAGTGTCTGTCCATCAGTGTTTGATGCTCTGAGCACAGAACTTTGGTCTTGAAAAATTTTGGTATTTTGGATGGCCCAAGTGGAAGTCTGTTTCCCTATTGACATCACTCCCAGTTTTGGGAAACCTTTCCATCATCTGTGGTACCTTCAGAGAAGCAAATCTTTATGCTGCTTTTAATATCAATGTGCATATACAAAAATAGATCCTGGATCTGTATTATACAGAAAATTATTTAACAAAACCAGAACTGTTGTTGGGTCACAACTTATGGATCAAATGTATAAGGGCAATATGAGTTTCTCTTAGTTCCTGCTGGTCTTACTGTTTCTGCCTCTTGTTCTCTCTGTGCTGTGGTGCCTTGTATAACATGGAGATACTGTGAAACTGATTTTTTTTCTCAGTTTCATTCTTCCTATGCTGTAACACCAAGTGTGTCATCTGGTGGAAAAATGCTGCTACCAGAGACATAGACCCAGCAGGAGCCCAATGTGAGCACTGCCAAGCTGCCCCAGAGCCCAGTATGAGCCCTGCAAGGTTTGATGAATTCTAAATGTTAATTAAGTCAGATGGCTAGTTTTAGTTAAGACCATAAGTGGGTCTGATCCCTGTGAGATTTTGCTATAGTGAAAATGCGAGTATGAGAAATTACATTGCCGTAATGACTTTTGCAGGGTCTGTACACTGAGCCTGGTAACCAAGCTAGTGAAAGGGGTTGCTTGCTGTGTGGGAAGGATATTATGAAGGCAGCATTAGACCATAGTAAAGATGAAGTTTAATAGAGAAATGGAACTGAAACAAGTGTTGTTGTGGTAGATCTGGTTGTTTGATTTGACTGCCTCAGTCTTTGCTTTGTACTGCAGCACTTTATATAGTTGTGGCTGCCAGGGCAGACACCCTCTGAGTTTTAGGAAGGAAGCCACTACAATCAGTTGTGGGAGAAGTTTTAGTCTTGGTGGTGTTTTTATTAATGAAATACCTGGCAAATAGATGAAGAAAATTTTCAGAAATGACCTGGTGCTGCCCCTTAGCTCCCAAATTAGGAAATAAAATGGGTCATTTGAGAAAACTGTTGTGTTTGGGACCCACAGCAGGACAACCCTGGCCTTACTCCCTGCAGCACCCTGAAAGGAGATGTATTGCCAACAGGTTGTGAGCTATGCAATGTGGACTTTGAATGAGACTCTGACCAAGACCTTTCACATAAGTCCTGAGTTAAACTTGACAGGCCTAAGTAGGATTGTGCCTCAGTGGAAGTAGATAGTCTGATATAGTCCTGCATTATTTATGTGATTGGTTTGCTTTCGATGCAACATTTTGTAGGTACACTGGATTTTATGTGGAGAAGTCATAGTTTTAAGGGTAATGCTATAAATACTAATGTAAACAACAGTATAAATAATTCCTTTAAGTGTTTCTCTGTTTCATAAGTGCTCTTGAGAGACTTTACTATTAGCATGCTTTATATTGAACTATATTTAAGCAGGAAGTCTAGAGTATCTGCTTCTTGCTTTTATTGGGTCACTTCATGACCTGAAACAAGATCAGCTGAGGACAAACCCTAAGCATAAAAGAATAAGGTTTATAAAAATGGTAATTGCTGCAAGTGTTCTGTAAAGAAATATTTTTGTTGTGTGATTTTATCCATATCTGCCTCTTATAGTGAAACAAGAGGGAGAAGAGAAGAAAATTAGGTTGGAAGTGTTCCAAATACTCTAAGCATAATTTACTGATGCTTGGTTTGTGCTACAAATGTTCAGAAATTAATTAGAAAACTGTCCAAATTCCCTGAGAGTACACTGACATGTTGTCTTTCACCAAAGGTTGTTTCTAACAGTGAGAAATTGTTCTGGTAGACACTGTATTGAGAGTGTGCTAAGTACTTACTGGTATATCACTTTATTTAAAGGTCCCCAGGCTTTATAATAATCCTGAGGTTTTATGCTAGGTGATGTACAAACAAAATGGGGACAATGGAATCAGTAAGGGCTCTTGAAATGTGGAAAATCTGAAGAGGAAAATATGTATGCAGGATGCCTTTATTCCCATTTTATGCTGTACTGGAGACACAGTAAGGTTTGCTCCAGCTGAGAAAGGTGGTTTAGGCACTTGCCTCCCAAAAATATCTAATTTATCTCTTGAAAATATGTGTGTTGGTGTCTAAATGAACTAAGATTATTGTGGGTGGTCTAAAATCACATTATGTCTCTGTGACATGAGCAGCAATGAAACCCAGACCTGAATTCCAATCCTGTGGTTTAGCAGCACTGTCAATCAAACTTTAAATATGAATCCATTGCCATTTATTGAAGTTCCTGTGTCTCCCTGTCTCTCCTTACCTCACAAATTCTGGAGAGTTCAACGGGTTTTGACTTTCTTATTGTTAATATGACTTCGTTTTTTTAAATCCTTTTTATTTTTAGTTATTGTCTGTGATGGTGGGAGCAAGGTATGATCTAGTTCCAGTCCAAAAGCAGAGTGATTAGGGTCAAGTTGCACAGGTGCACGTGTTTTGCAACTCAGTTCAGGCTAATAATTTAACCTTATTGTTGCAGAAATGAGCTGAGTCACAGAATTTTGAGTCAGTTTGAACTGCAGGGATGTTTTTGTGGGTGTCTAGGAAGCACAAGTTTACAACTTTTTACCTACATTTTAGTCAACATTTGTTCCTCCAGCCTAAGCAGGTCTTAATTCCTCTTCTGGTACTAAAAGCATAAAGATTTTACTTATAATTTCATGCAGAGACATTAAAACATTGATTTGGCTTCATTATATATGAGGGATTTAATTGATTTTGCATTGTTATGCCTTCTAAAGAAATATTACACATGAAGATGAAATATATTTGAGATCTAATGATCTTTTTGTTGTTATGGAATATTATTTTTCCTTCTAAGAAGGAATTTTGAGAGGAGACTCACAGCAAATGAATGAGATCTTGGAATAATATAACTTAGGATGGACTTTGACCTTAATAGACTGTGGACTAGTCTCTATATACATCTTATATTTTGGATTATGGGGTTCTTGTGATTACCATGTTCTGCACTTGAAGTGAGAGATAATTTGAGTTCAGTAATTTTGAATTTCACTCCATGAGGATTAAAATCTATGACACTGAGAAATGGTAAAAGCCTCCAGGGATATTTCAGATATAAGAAAGTGCAGTGAGCCTGTCTATATAACCGATCACACCTTGGCTTAGAAGCTTACTCTGAAATCAATGCCACACAACTATGCACAATACTGGAAAGTCTTTAGATGAAAATATGAAATTAGGGAGTGTTCAAAATTATAAATGCATGCTACTTTCTTCAGATGAAAAGCCAGTTATAGAATAATAAAATTTTTTGTTTCTTTTAATTTAAAGAACATGACCAAAGATAACTAGAAATTGATTCAGTTGAATTGTTCTCAAGGAATCAAATAACTTATTTCCATGGACTCATCATTTAAGCCTGTGGATAGGGGACCTTAGCTGGTGAACACACACATTCATATAAAACTTGAGCTGTAATCCAAAGGGAGCTTATGCCCTCAAAATTCACATAAATGACTTTCTTTTTAAATTCAGTTCAATATATCTTCCTTTTTTTTGATTCCTTTTTTCTATCAGATTGTGAGTTGAAACAAAAATGAATATATGTAAAAGAGAGAATTAAAAGGAAAAATTTCTGAGCTAAATTTTCTTAAACTTTCTACAGCTGCAGACAACAATAAATTTATTTGTGTAATGTGTATATAAATACATATGTGCATGAACATTCTGTCGAAGAAATACCAAAGGTTTGTGTACTGGAAATGTAAAGGATGGCAAGGAATACATGAAATGGTTCATCAGAGGGTCTGAAAGTACTTTCCTTTCAGAAGTAGTAGTTAATTATTCCTGAAAATGCCCTTTATGATAAAGCTCATTTTAAAAAAGAATGTTAAGAGATCGAAAGTATTTGTGACCATTTTAACTTATTCCTAAATTCATAAGAATTTGTTTCTTATTCTCAAATGCATTCAAGGTAATGGCTAATTATAAGCATGTGCTAAAGTTACATGGGCGTGAATATATAATTAATTTTTAAGGCTCTTGCTAAATAGATTTTCTTTTCTGACTCAGCTCTCACTGTGGAAAGTCATGATGTATTTTTATTCCACAATGAATATCAAAATGTCTTAAGTTCAGCAGAAACAATTACTTCTTTTTCTAAAAATTATTATTAATATGGATCAGCTCTTTAATTCTGATTCTACTGTCTGCTTATGTATTGTTGTAAATCTGAAGTATCTTGAGTGAGTTACAACATTAGATCATTCATAAAACTATATAAAAGGATTATGCTGACTTCATCCTATATACTCTATCTTTTCCTTGACGTATGTGATCTGCATTAATTGATTAATTACTGTATGTTTATAGTTAGGGATTGAAGTAGTTATCATGCTTTTGTAGTAACCAGTTCCTCTTCTTGCTGATTCTTGTACTCTAGACAATAAAAGAGATTCAAAGTAAAAGCCAATGACTGTATATCCTGTGCATTAAGGTTGCCATTTGGTGGCCTAATTAAAAAATTCTGCCAGTTACTAACATAATTTCAAACAAAGTTTTATGGAGACCACTAAAAAGGCATTGTACTACAGCCTGAAGGCAGAGATCATGTTCAGGAACAATCCCTTTTGTCTGTGAGTGAGTACATTGTTCATTCTTTGGAAATCTGACAAAGATATTTGTTGCTGACATTTACATTTCTGTTGAGCTGTATGAAAATATTCAACGTAATTGCATCCCACATGGGCAGACCTCTCAGTGTCCTGGAGTCCCAATGTGTGCAACAGCTTTTCCTGCACCACGTGAAGGGAGGAAAGGCGTGCAGACACCTGGTCCCAGGGGGAGCACAGGTCTGTGTGATGGTGTGGCAAGGGCTAGACCCTCCTCTTGGATGCAGGCAGGTGACAGGACAGAGCCGTGTTGGTGCTGGTTGGGAATTTTGGGGGTCCAGAACTATTGATAGCAAGCCTTTGCTATGAGGCACAGGTGACCTGCCAGCCCTTGGCACCTCTCTCTTGCACTCTGGGCAGATGGAGAAGGTGACTGGCAGCTGATGTCTGGTGCATCGTGTCTGGGAACAGACACAATGCTGTCCTACCAAAAATGTGAAATACTCTCATTTGGGTTTTCACACCACATCTTCTGCTTGTGGGCTCTGTAGCCCTGGATCTTCAGTGTCTGCCTGAGCTACGACTGTGTCTTTTCCCAGCTCAGCCACAGCTGTGCCTTTGCCTGGCCAAGGGCTCTGTTGATCCCAACTAAGACCCATGGACTGATTTCTAGGGTTGACCTTGGACCTGATTTGTCACCATGGACCATTCCCAGAGACCACAGGGTTTGTCTAGCCCTGGCTATTCCACAGGAATTGATCTGACTTCCCAGCTTGACCTCAGGCCTGCCTTATCACCTCAAAATTGCCTCATGATCTCCCTTTTGAACCTGGCCACCATCCCTACCCCTTGCTTTACTTGAGGACAATGGCACATGCCACCTGCCTGGTGAAACTCTACCCTGCCAACTGTGTTATCAACCTCAGCTCCTGGCCCATTGTGCCTAAGGGCCAGAACCCTGCAGTTTCCTGACACAGTGATGGCTTCTGCTTGTCAAGTTTCCCTAGCGTAGATACAATTACCTGGAAAGGTGCTATATAACACCAAACTGAAGTTTACTGCTTACAGTGTACTTCTCTTGTGTTGTAGGGTTTGAACCAAGAGAAGTATGAAAGGACACGGTACTGGGGTGGACAAATCCCAGCTCTTCATTCGTGCTTCTTGAAGTAAAATTGTGTCTTTTATTGGAAGCAATATATGCAACTATTGCTCATTTCTAACGCAGCAAGAACTGCTGTTTTGTTTTTATACCTTGCCTCTAAATTGGCACGTGGAGGTGCATGAGTCCCTTCAGTGACCTTTAAGAAAGTGGAGGAGCCTCAGCTCCGTGCTCCGAGTTAGACAAGTCTGAGTTTGAACACTTCGAGTCATCACCCATTGCACATTTGAAACATCTCATGAAGCGGATAGGCAGATTTCAGAAATCTATTTTTTATTCATTTCAGTTCAGTCCATATGTTTTTGTGCACAAAAACCTCCAACTGTATTTAAGAGTTAGCTGAAAACCTGGCATAAATATGTTGGCTTACAGTGATGGCTGTTCTCATTTGGTATTTTGAGAGGATGTTTGCAACACAAGGAAATCAGGCTGCAGATGTTTGAGTTCCTGTGAGGGCTCATGATAGAGGAAACTAGACGTTTAAAGTGTTTCCAGTGGAATAAAAAGTTACTGCAAGATGTAGACACAAGGGAGTTTTTAACTTCTGGTTAAAAACCTTGCCTAGAGTTGTTCACAGTTGTGAAATAGTGACAAATCCCTGGTAGTGGCTTTTCATCTGTGCATCGTGTAAAATACTGTAATGCCACTTCACATAATTGAACTGGAAGGTTATCTAAAATTCAACTTCATACTGTCCTTACAAGAGTATAGATTTAAACTTTATATCCTAGTATTCAGATGGCATAGGGCATATTTGGAAATGCTCTCTAACATAATGTGTTGTTTTCTGTTCATATTGCAACTTATCTGGAAATTTCTTTCAAAATAATGTCTTCCTGAACAGCTTATCAAAATCTTTAAGGTTTTTAGTCCATAGTGATACTCTGTGCTAGGTCCTAAAAACACTGTATAAGAAATAATGGTAGTTACTTTTTCATTGAAAGTCTACAGAAGTAAAACAATGTATTGGACATTGCATTTAATAGAGCTAATTAGTGTACAATGGTTATTTAATATGTTAATCAAGATTTAATCATGATAAAATAGACTAATCTTGCCATTATTTTGCCATTATAAAAGTGTAATTGAAATAGATTGGAAAAAAAATTCAGTATGTTCTTGTCAGTCTCTTAAAAACTCTGCTCTGTAGCACTGCAGTGCTCCGACACACATTTCAAAATCAGCTGTATTTAATCAAAGTAGGTTTAATTCAGTTAGTGTTTTTGCATTAAAATGAAGAGCTACCTACTCGACAGAAACAAACTCAGCACATAATTCTGCAAATATGTTTTCTCTTTTAGCTTGGTTTCCTAGGGAGGAGGCTGAGGTGGTCACTGTGTCTGTCTCTGCCTTTGCTTATTCTTCTTTCTGGCGATCCTCATGATGTCCAAACTCTAGGAAATCTTCAGCCAGATTTGTCAGAAGAGGAGCAGTTCTGAAGCAATGAAATGTCCATGAGCTTCAGAAATGTATAGAACAAGAGGGACTTAATACTAGCAGCTGTGCTGACAAAGTGACTGCAAGCTGAGCTCATACATTGGACTCTTGGGAATCTGCACAAGAGAAAGGCACCACAGATAGAATATGGAGTTAGTTTGGGTTAGTTTGGAGTTAGATGATCCAAGTACAAGTTCATAGGAATGCAGACCCCATTAGTTTCACTGAGTTACTTACAGAAAATGTTGTCTAAACTTTGCATCAGGGACAGTTGTTGGTGGGGCTTTAATCTTGATAGATACATTGATTATGCAGGCCAGCATATTTACTACAGCTTGCAATGATCTCTCTTCAGCTACCTCTTGGACTGCTTTCTAAGGGAAATCCAAGCAAGGATGCCTCACACTTGAGTTAAAGTACACTAAGGATGCACAGTTTGACCCAGAACATGGTGAAAAAAGTGAGAGGTCAGTTTAGTCACAGACACAGGGCAGCATATTTCATTAGGAAAGGAGAAGATGCCATCTCACTTAGGTATGTAGTAGCCCAGTTGTACCAACAGCCACAGTTTATAAGTAACACCAATTATAAGTTTGTGATTAAAATCAATTCTTTTCATTTCCCTCTAGCTTTTGGGGCAGTGTTCAGAGTTCACGGTTTTGGTCTATCCTCTGTAACCCAGGGGTTATCAATATTTTAACTATCTCTTAAAATAATTAAGTCTGATGCATTCATGACTTCAGGGTTGAATCTCTAACAAATCTGTAAAGCAAGTACCTGAACTAGTGATGCTCCAGATAACATTATCTGTGCTTCCAAATTTTATAGTATTATTGATTTCAGATTTTTCACTAGTTTAAATGAGTAAATCAGACTGATATAAATAAGTAAATTGGACTAGTTACAAGTATTTAGAGGTTTGACTTTGCACCTAAACCAAAATCTTGTTGATTTCCTATGGGTATCATACTTCTATATAGCTATGAATGCTATTAATATTTGTGTATTGTGGATTTGGTGTCTAATTATGTCTGCAGAAATACTGTTCTTCCAAGATCATGAAACTTTTTTTCCCTATTCACTGTGTTTCTTCAAGTTGGGGGATTGATTTTATATATATATATATAGATATATATATAGTTAAAACAACAATGTGGATAACAACATACCCTGTTAAATTTTAGTTCTGCAGAATAACTTCATGCAGGCCTTTATGTTAGAAGGCTGTCAGAAGGACTACATTGTAGGAAAGTTTACAGTTTTGTGTCTCTTAGCAAAGAAACGCCAGGTTTAGTGAGGTTTAGTGATGCTTGTTTCCTACTGATCACTTTGGATATGAGCTGGGCTTTGGAATATTTTCTGTGTTAAATTTTGTTATGAATCTGTTAAAGAATCATTCATAGTTATGAGATGAAAATAATTGCTGCTAATTTTTCCAATGTTTTTTTAACAGAAAGATCAACAAACAGTAATCAAATGTTTCTCATCTGGGGTCCACTTTGACCTAATAGTGACCAGAACAAGTACCTGAGCCAAATTAGGTCCTGACACAAATAATGGTGTAAATTATATGAACATCTTGCTTTTAGTAGTAAGACACCTTTTTCAGAATCCTGAGCTGTAACAGTGGAGAACCCCATGTTCTTTTTTCCCTCATCTTTGCAATTCTGGCAGTCAGGGGATCTAAACTGAAGAACCGGGAAATCTCCAGATGACCTCCCTTTCCCTGCAAAAGTCTTGAGCAGTCAGAGCAGAAGCTCTGCCCCAAACAGGCTATGTCATCCACTGATTTGGTGTGTGCTGTAGGGATGTTGCCTAGGTAAATTAAGGCAGGGTTTGGCCTTGAAAAGTAACTAATGTGGAGTATTCCCTTTATACCAATAATTTTGAACCTGTTGCCTACAAATATTAATGGCTACTTCTGAGTGCCCCCATTTCCCATGCAGGAGTGAGCACTGCCCCTGCAATGCTTTAGTATTCTGTGACTAGAAAATGTTTGTTTGCTGGTTTCTGCAGTGCAAAGAATTTGGTGAAAATTTCAGTGGGCAGTGTTGAAACTCAAATTGCCCAAACATTGTTTGGAACCTTAAGTACAAACATTTTGTTCAGTCAACTGAAATATGACGTTATTTCAGATAACTGAGGAAATTAACAGGATATAGGGGTGTTCAGTTAAATGCTGGGAATATGGTACTCAGATTTTCTGATATATAATTTTTCTTCTTCTTTCCTTTTTGAAGCTGTTTGGAAAAAAAACCGCAACTAATTGTTAAACTCAATTGATAAACTCATTGTTCCCCTTTATTTTTTGGGAGAAAGTTATTTTTGTTATCCAAGTTTCAAAAATGGCCCATATTCTTTTCTCATTAAAATCTTCACTGATTATTTTCATTGAAATTTTAATTAAGAATGGATGTAGATCAGTTGCTAAATAGTCCATTTTCCAAAACATTATAGTCTTGGAAGGGACAGGATAGCTCTGGAAAATTGAAAATATTTCTAACCTTTCTTCATTTAAAACATATAGAATGGAAAGGAAAATTTTCCTCTCAAATGCTTGAGACAGTTTTTATAGAAAAAATGAGGTGCTTCAAACAGTTTGTTAAGGTCTCATATGGAAAAAAATAATCCATGTGATTTTTACCATTGTTGTTAAGCCAGCTCAAGAAAAGGATAATTTTGATACCAAAATGGATTTGAGATTCAGGGCAAGCGCATGACTGAGAGCCAAATGTTTTGTTTACCATTTATTAGGGACTTTCTTCTGTAGTGATCTTCAAGAGATCTCTGTATTTATTATGTTCTGTTTGTGAACCAACTCACTTTCAGAAGGCTTTAAACTCCCAGAACATTGTTCCTAGTTGTTTCTATGTAGTTCAGAATCACAGATATTAGCTCATGAAATTGAAGAGTAGCATGTAAAAAGCTAATAGAAATATTGACTACCCCCATGGGATTTAACCAGCAGAAGGTATAATGAGAATTTTTGAAGAGAGAGTTTATTTTTGAACAGTTATAATGATGGCTAATTTTGAATTGTGCCTTTTTTTTTTTTTT
>VXBR01009394.1:559025-654853 GCA_013400215.1 Cisticola juncidis | reverse complement strand
TTTTTTTTTTTTTGACTTTGAAGGGATTTCAGTTCGTGTGATTACAGCAAGATGATCTGGTTTTATCTGGTCTGGTCTGCTTGTTTGCCTCCAGAGTATGCAATGGCTGTCAGGGCATTGATGTTACTGAAATAACTGTGAGCCCTTTAGTCCACCTGTGAGCAGTTGAAGGATCTTCTGTGGCCAAGGCTGCTGCTTTGATGTGATTGCACAGGAGTTCCAAAACTTGAGAGTACAGAGAGAACCTCTCTGGATAACTGCATCACTACTCAGCAAGTAGGACAAGTAAAAAACTGCATAGGGGTTTTTATGTGTGTGGTTTTTGGGGATTTTTTTTTGGTGTTGGTTTGGTTTTTGTTTTTAATAATAACTTACTGAGCTGCTGGGTTAGGTAGGCTGCTGTAGAGAGTCTGATATATTTACAGGGATCTTTAGAATGAGTTTGAGATTAAATTCCTCCAGCTTCATACTCTCTAAGTCTAGTTCTGGAGGTGCTGAATGCAGGGAAGAGTATAAAGAACCTGGAGTTGATACAGAAAGGGCAATCTGTTCTGTGCAGGGCTAGTTCTCATGACCCTGTGACTAAGATGGCAGGCTGAATGAGAATTTTACTGATGGAGGTGTTTTATGTGAACACAAATCAGTTGAAGAACCACTAGCATTGCTCTCTGATGTAGGAACAGCCACAAAAGTCATAGTTAAAGCTGGTTGAAGTATGTTTAGAATGTTTATCCTGCAATTTTTTTTTTTCTGGGGTGAGTTTTGTGGAAGGTTCTTTTTTTTTTTTTTTTTTTTCTTTTTTTTTTTTCATTTTTTCCATTGTGCTGCTTTAACTGTAAACATAAAACACATTTTAGCCCATGAATCATTATCTGATTTGTCCCTGTTGTCACCCTGTTAAATGCTAAGATACTTTGGGTGCATGATTGGCTACCTGAATTACATGGCATTGATGTTATTTTTGTATCTGACAGCTTAAATGTAATGAGTTGTATATTCTGAAAGCCTTGAAGGTCTACTGGATCTGCCAGATCTGACTCAAGATTTTTCACCGGTGTCGTTGTTAAGAATTTTTGGCCAGAAACATACAATTCTATAGTATTTGTCCCAAAAAGGAAGGTAGAATTTCTTTTTCTTACAAAAAGAATTTAACTCACTGTGGAATACCATTTTGTTTTTTCATCTGCCAGCTGGAGCAGTGGACCTCAAATTTGTTTACTGTAAGCATTTGGGTGGAGGAAACTTTCCTCACACAAATGCTCACAAAAAGCAAGATCAGTTAACATGTTTAGAATGAAATTCTATTTGCAAACCACGGCTGTTTTTTTCGGTGATAATTCAAGTGCTCTGTTTAAATTATGGTTCTTCAATCCTGTGCACAAGTCTTGAATGTGACTGCGGCAGTGAGATGGTGGGAGACTTTCTGATTTTTGTTTTTGTTTGGGTTTTTAAATTTTTTTGTTTGTTTTGGCTCATGGCTTGATTGGTGCATCCAAGATCAGGAGCTAAGGTACAATTATCTGTGCGCTTCTGGTCTCTGAGAAGGCACCACTACCTCAGAACAATGCTAGGATCCAGCAGGTTTTGCAGTAGTATCAGGAAATATTGACATGGGAAGGACAGCGTGTGTGACAGTAGAGGAGTTAAAGTAACTCGTGTGAAACTGGCAATCGCCCAAATGATCTAATTCCATTGAACTGGGAACTTGTGACACAATACTTAGTGGCGAAGGGGATAAACGGAATGGATGGCCACTGTGCAACTGCAGATCAACAATCGTCCTTAAAAAGTAAGTAAGGTCTCCGACCCCGTTTGACAAGAACTGGAAATGATTCTTTGGCAGCCGCCTGTTTGCTGAGCCCAGTGAGAGCTGCCGGAGCTCATCAGGGCTGGATGCAGGCGGGGCGCTGCGCTGTCTCCACCGGGTGCAGTCAGCAACTCGGGTCATTGGCAGCGTCCAGCACAAAACACCTCCCGCCCAGCTGCGCAGGGACTGTTCTCTCTTCTCGGGACACTACTAGGAAGCTCTCCACCTTTCAAAGCAACGCGGGTAACGTCATTTTCCCTTTTTAATTTACTTTACTGTGTTTTCTTTTTGCTCCCCCGTGCGCCGGGATGCGCTGGGCCGGTGCCGGCAGGTGGCAGTGTGGGCGTGCGGATGGCGCCCGCCGGGCCCCGCGCCGGAAAGGAGCCCCCCCCAAAAATGGCTTTTTGCCTCAGAAGTGTTTGTTCAGCGAGCCCTGGGCCGCGGGAATGTCAGCCCTCCAGGTCTCCCGAAAGAAGCCAGCAAAAGGCAGGTGCTGCTCTGCAAGTGCACGCTCCGAAACGGGGCTGGAAAGCCTCTCAGAGGAGAGGCGGAAAAAGGAAAAGAGGAAAAAAATGAAAAAGAACATATGTGTGCTATTCATTTATTCAGAGCCACGCACCCTGCCAATCATCCTTTACATCACTCGGTGCCTCGGGAAAAGCTGCTCAGAAACAATCTTTGTTACTCGAGAGAACCGGTCTTGTGCTTTTGCGCCACTTGGAGAAAGCATAAAACATTTTGTCCCTTATGAAACTCGGCACACACAAATCTATTAGAAGGTCTGAAACTTCTGACCCTTAAAGATTCAGACCAATCAAGGCTAAACCCTCCCCTTACTTATTTTTTTCTTCTTGCACTCACAAATAAAGTAAGCATAGTAAACAAAATCATGAGGAGGGAAATAACTGTCCGCCCAGGTTCTGGAGAAGGGTTTGTCTCAGCTATATGGCTGTAAAGATGCTGTGTGTGTGTGTGTGTGTAAAAGACCTTGAACAAAGTCAGTACAGGAGAAACAGTTAAAAATAAAAATTCATTTGTAGCTAATGAAAGCTCGTCTTTAACAGAAATTACACCATCAACATTAACAGAAGCGATGCAAGATCTTTCCTGAAGGGAGATCACAGAACCCCCTGGAAGAGGCTGAGAACCCTGTCTTATGGGATGCCTGGGTGCACTTGGATTTGCGGCAAGAGCCACACCTTGGGAAGACAGGAGGGCTCCAAGTGCCACTCTGGCAGAGTGACACATGAATCCAAACAATTCAGATTTCTCTTTATTCGGGCTAGGTGGAGGTTGTTAAATGATGATATAGCGACCCATACAAAGGAAGCAATTTAGAATGCCACTAAAGGACATGTATTGATCCCACAAAATCCAAGAGCTATGCTGCATATTTTCGATTATCATATATTGACATCTTATAGTCGGTTTACTTAAAAAATGTTGTTGCTTATAATTAGGGTGGGGTATATTCTCATTCAATTACTCAAGTAATTAGGTTCATAGCTAGTCTTATGCTATACCTTTCATGCTCCAGTGATCTTTATTCTCCAGTTCAATACATATTGAGCTGGGACCAACTGCCTTTCGACTTGGTTTGCCTAAAAGTCACATTAGCCCTTAACTCCAGGTTATCTAATATTGAGATAAAGCGGAGGTCTTACTTGTGATGCAGGATTTCTCCTTATAAATTTCTGGAAGAGACAAGGCCTGGCACCTTTGCTAACAAGCATCCCTGCGGAACATTATACTCCCTCTATTTCCTGTTAATTGCTGTCTTCAATTTCCAGGGGAAAGTGTTTGTAGAGGTATAAAAACATTAACAGATCTTCCAAGATAGGCTAGATGATTCCTCTGGACCTGCCTGGGGTCATATACCATAAGCACCAACAGCACAGAACTCTTTCTTGGGCCTCTTAACACTTTTATCAGCCCCTGCCCAGAGGAAGGAATTTGCCCCTTGGGGAAGGATTCTCTCTGCCATGCCTGTCCTGTGGATTTGGGGATTTTTTTGTGAAGCCTGTCACCTCTTAGTGAGCTCACGATTTGAGGATAGGGTGGGATGGAAGACATCCTATTATACTTCCCAGACAAGCCCATAATAAACTCCTTCTCATTAGTTTGTTGTTTGTTTGTAGGTTTTGTTTTTCTTTGTTCATTTGTTGGTTGTTTTTTTTGTTTGTTTGTTTGTTTTTTTAGGGTTGTTTTTTTTTTTTGGTTTTATCCATTACAGGTCTTCCTAGTTTATATTTTTTGAAATATCAGATTTTCACTGAGTAGCTTTTGCAGGAATCTTTTGCTGTATTCTGAGTCACGTGCATGATCTGGAGTATTTGAGAGTCATCTAGATAGTCTAGTGCAGTGTGGAAAAATCCTGGGCTTGAATCTTTGCATCATTCTCCATTTAAGGCTGGTGGAGATGGGGAGCTGTGCTAGAGGAAAACCAATTACTTAAAAATACTGAATATCCCTAAAATCAATATTGTTCACTCTCCATGTCAACTTAGAGAATTAGAGTCAGTTAATAAGTTTTGCATGTATGCTTGTGAGGGTAAATTTTTTTTCCTGCAGCTTCTTACTTCTGCCCTTGACAGGAATAAACTGCACAGGAGGTTCTTAACCAGCAGCCAAAATAGAGACTCACATGTTTTTGTAAGGTTAGTTATACATCTGTTTTGGGTAAAATTGTTGCAGGAATGGAATTTGACCCATAGCATTGGGCTCTTTGTGTGACTTGTTTGGGTTGCACTTAGAATTTGGTTTTGTTTATGTTAATCTGTAAATTCTAAAAAGAAAACCTACCTGAATCATACAGTGCGCTTGTTTGTTTTTCTGTCTGCTGGATGAAATCTGAAAATAAGAGGAAAAAACCACTGGTATTTGATCATGGCCATGAAGGAGATAAAAGCTCTTGGATTCTATGGAAAGCTTTTCTTACTCCTTTTAGTGATGGGCTAGTCTCCAAAAACCTGTGAAGTGTTCGGTTTGCATAAACAATCAAAGATCTGGATGTTTATCTGAGGCTTTTCTGTGGCTCCTTGGGGTGGAAATGGGTTTGGGAGACTTAAGAAAATGAGCTCTTTGTGCTCTTTGCATTTGGTGTGGTCAGGAGTACCACAAGAACAGGTTTTTTCCAGTCATTTGGCATTTCAGCTTCCTGTTGTGGTTCCACCTCAAGGCGACTGATACTGAACCAAAGGAAAGGGTCTTAAGGGTCACATTGTGAAGAGAGAACCTAGAAATAGTTAAAAAAATTAAACTTCTGTCTTGACGGCCTTTAAATTACAAAGTCCATCTTCAAAATTTTGTCTGTGAGGGAATTCCTTATGCCCAAGGGGATTTTTCCCTATATTGGGATACCTGGGCAGTTGCTCTGGTTAGCCAGGGAATGGTCAAGCCAGGTCAGGACTTGAGTGGTAGATGGAACATGATGTTACTCTCTTTATTTATTAATTTATTTTTCAGTTTACATTTCAAATTTTACTCTGTTCTATCCTTACTGATATCTTTATCTTTAAGGATATTGGGAGGTGTGTGGGGGGAGGAGATCGAGGTTTGAGTCTTGAGTCTTTAAAAAACCCAAAAAACCCATAAACCCAAGCAATAGGGGGTGGTCAGTTTCAAGCTGGACTGGCTATGTGGCAAGATTATTATTTTACCCCATTAGATTTGCAGACTCTTAATTTTGTTTGCTCATTTTAAACTAAAATAAAAACTCTGTTAAAAATGCTTACAAATCCCCATTTCCTGATGTGTTGGATCACCTAAACTGCAGGAGATTGTAGAGCTATCTTTACACTGCCTGGCTTTTGGTTTGATAGCTCAGAAGTTGTGCTGCTGCTCTGAATCTCCAAGGTCCAGCTCTGAGCTGGTTTGGGGACCTTGTCAGGCTGGCTGTGGAGAGCTGGATGTTGTGAGTCAGCTTTGGCTCACGGGTGGAAAGCACCTTCGAGGTGCACAGGAAGTTTGTGAGGCAATACTGAGGGGCTGCAGAGATTGCCTAAGCAGGGCGAGCATCTGACAGGGCTGGTCAGAAGTCCTGAGCTGCAGAAAACTTTGGAGGAGTTCTCTAAATCACCCCTGTGGATACTGACCTCTCTCAATTGTACCTCATTAAAGGATTGTTAGGCATACATAGATATAAAGTAGGCTAGATATATTTCCCATGAAGAGCAGCATCTAGGCATTAGGAGATGGTCCATAAGCTAGGTATACAGCAGTGAACACCAACCAGTGCACTCTAGAGTGCAGCCAGCCTGTTTCAGATCAGTTTGTATTATCAGTGAAAATCTTTTTGGCACTTGTTCATCACCCTTATCAGGCAAAAGGAGATTATCCACTGTTTCCTTTAATGTCATCTGTTTGGTTTATGAGGAATGACTCAATGAAGTTTTTTTCTAACTCAAAACAAACAGTCTGCTTACACATGGATTTGTTTCTCCTGGGGAGCCTGCACACGTCAGATGTTAGAAGAATAGAGATGATTTTCAGTCAAGCAGAAAAAAGAGAAAAAAATGTCTTCCAGGAAGCTGTGGCTGTTGTCATCTTTAACCTGTTGTAAAGATCAGAATGAAAATTAGACCCATTACCTGGTGTACTGAGGTAGTAAACTATTAGTTAGTTAGCCCTGGGTTTCTCTCTGATTGGTAGAAAAAGTTGTATTACTTTGAAGACAGTAAGAAACACCTTGGGCAGGAGCCTGCTTTGTGGTCCTATGAAGTGAATGATTTCTCTCTGCTGACAACGTGCCTGACTGTGCTGCCCAAAGTTAGGCTGTGCATGCGCCCTTCATGCCCCGTTTTGTGCAGTAAACAACAGTTCAATATTGTTTGTACTGAACTGACTACTCTCCTCATCACAAATTTCTTTTGTGTGTAGAGTGTACTTCCAAAGTGCAGCTTGAGTGTTTTCCAGCTCTTACTGTTGTGTAAAAATTTCAAATAAAGGAATAATTGTTAAGAAGACACATAGCTTAGTGGTGAGCAGGGTAGGAACAGCTTTTATAGTAATGATACCAACCAGCTCGAGTTCACACTGGTTCAATTATACTGTTAAGATGCTTTTTCCACATTGTGTATGTTGGCCCACATGAAGGGGGGTTGAATATAACTGGTAAGGATTGTTTGTTGGGCACTGAGGATTAGTTGATGCTCCATACAATACAAAATGTACCTAATCCCTCTAAAACTCACAAAAGGAGACACCACGCTCTAGGAGACTCATAAAAAATTAAAATGGGTTGTGGCATGCTGTACATAGTTATTGAAAAAACCTCAGACATTTTCAGAAGCATTGGCAACTGATGTAATAAACACCCATGAGACTTAAATAAATATTTATTGGGGTGCTTGTTAAAATAAGCGGCCTTTGCAACCTGGGAACAAAGAGGACACATCTAGTTTGAAATGAACATTTGTACATAACATTCTTAAGGACATTACCTTATGTGGACCAATATTTAAAGCATATTTTAAAAGTAAAATAGTAGACAAATGAACAACAAATAAGTGTATACTTACATGCTCAATGCAGTATGGTGGAATTGAAACAATCAAGAAAATCTGAGGCAAGCTTTCATATGGACTGGACAGGTCAGGGGGAAGACAGTTCCTGATGTTAGGTATGTTATAAATGAGGTAAATGGATAGGAATTTCTAGACTGTTGTTACAGTGATCTTTCTGCATGTGTGTATAATGTATATGTGTATATATATATATATATATATATATAAATACAGTTATATATAGATAGATAAAATATAGCTCACCTGCTCCTCAAAAATCTTGTCTCAGTGACGAGATCAAACTCATTCAGCAGCATATTACTCCTTCACTGATAGGAGTGTTTCAGACCTCTTAATATCAAAAATTCTTGGTGATTGTATTGGCCCTATTAGGACACTATAGGTTGCCTGCTTCTCAACTGACCGATTAGAACTTTTTGCATTTCAGTGTTACGTAGTGTAATCAATAAGGGTACTGCTTCTTTTGCTTACTTAGATGCAGTTAAAAATATATAAAAGAAAATGAGTGAAATCCAAATTGTTTTCCTTCTGCAGCATTAGAGTTTTCATATGTTATTTTAAATGTAAAATACAATTCAAACGGTGATTTAAAAAAAACAATTTGCAAGTGTTTCATAGAATAATGGGAAATAAGTCTGTGAAGTATCAAGAAGTAGAATCAAGTTTTTCTTGTGTTGGTTTTGACAGATACTTATCTAACATCCCAATGAAAACCTCCAGCTGGACATTCCACATTCACTCTGGCAGTCTCTTTTAAGGCTTAACTGTTCCTATGATGAGAAAGTTTTCACTGTTTTCTAAATCTCACCTGCTGAAATGTAGGCGCCTTGCTCCTTACGCTGCCAAAGTGAACAAGTAGAATGGATTATTCTCCTCCTCTTTGCAAGAGTCTCTCTTTCTCCTTTAATGTATAAAATAGTGTGGGTTTTGTTTGTTTGTTTGTTTGTTTTTAAAATTTTTTGATGTGCATGTTCCTGTTGAACATGTTTCCTACAAAAGCTACAGTGCATTTGGTTTGGTCATATTATCCTAAACCTTATGTCTCCTGTATATTTCCTGTGGTGTTGCTTTTCCCACTCCTCACAGACAGTCAGTTCCTGCAGTGATTTTGCTCACAGTTCCTTTCTAAACTGCCATAATACCGTATTCCCAAGGCATCAATAAATCTGATGTATTTTGACTATTTATCTTGCAGGCAATAAATATCTGTTTACAAAGTGTGTTTCGTGAATTCGCTCAAATTACATTTGGGCTGCTGCAATCTTGGAAAAAAAAAAGAGGCGTTAAAGGTTTGATGTGGGAGAACATTGCATTTAACTTCAGGGGAGAGCTAAACTTGTGATTCTGTCATCAGAGGTGAAACAGCAGAGCCCTATTTCTTGCTAACGTTAAACCATTTATTCTTATTTACCTGTCATTTTTATTACAGGCATTCAGTCTGATGCTCATGACAAAAAGTTCAGACATGCTTCAAAATGAATTCGTTGCATACCGAGTGTAGAAAACTATACTTTATGGATGGTAGCTGGAGGTGACTTGTGGTTTGCCACTGATTATAAATTATTTAAAGGGAAATATATATAATTGATATTCAGAGCTGATAGCGTCAATATTTATTGGAACACGCTCTCATCTCTGATTTTTTTGTGGCTATAAGTGTATGGATTAACCTGGGCGTGTGGCACTTTGTACCTTGGTGGGCCCAACAGCTCTGCACTTACACTTGATCTGATAGTCAAACTGCTATTTCTGCAAATATTATTGGAAACAGTGTTAAGTTATAATTGGGAGCATACATTTTATACTGTTGAGATGGCATGATGAAAAATAAATTCTTACTTTCTAATAACATAGTATTTCCTCTAAGGAAAAGGGAATTCCTTAAACAGGTAATGTGAGTAGGATTTACTCAAGTGAATGATGCACATGTATATAAGAAACTAAATTTCTGAACCTATGTGTAATCTCAGCACAAATTCATCCTTCTCTTACATTCATCAACAGTAGCAGACAACATTGGTATTCACAAGACTTCCTAAACCTAACCTGTTTTGATCCTTTTGAATCTACACCTAAGATTCTTCTGGCAGATACCACAATTACAAGTACACCAACCTATGAAAAGTCAGTATTTGCAATGTGGTCTTGAGCTATGGCCTTTGTTCTTGCTCTGGGGGACCACTGCAGAATGTTCCATCTTCATGTTTTCCCCTATTTTTAGTGTGGTCATGAGAAGAGATTTTTGTGTTTGTTTGTTTTGGTTTTGCAGAGTACCAATTACTGCTTCATTTTAGATACTTTCCCTTAGACTTCATGGCAATAAATATATAAAAGCAAGAAATTTTACTGCACAGCAACAAAATGAGTGTCCAGTGGTCTTTTGAACACCATGCTCTCATGCAGCTCTGCCAGCCATTAGAGCTGAGATGTTCAGCTGCTAAGATCAAAGTGGGAAGATGGGCTTTGGCCACAGTTCAGAATGTCTCTCTTATCTCAGAAATAAGAGAAGAGTTGATATTTTCAGCCTGCAAATCTTTTATATTTAGAACTTTAGGGAATGATATGTGATGAAAGACTGTGTAGTGTTAACCTTACAGGAATTTGTGTTTAATGTGTAAAGCAACATTCCCTCTGTTTAAACATGAAATCTGAACTTCAAACAGAAACTAAAGCAGAACTCTGAGAAGGTGCTGGATAGTTCATGTAGGGTAGTGCGTAGTCCAGCTTGTCAGCTTCTCTGCTGAGGCTACCTGAGTTAGGCAAATGCTCCCTTCTCTGCTGGATGTTTCAGGTCCATGCTGCTGCCTGTGTGCTGGCAAGGTAAGACTTAGTGGGTCTGGAGGATGGGTGACACACCTCAGCTTACAAAGCAGAATGGTAGTGTTGAGAAAAATAGGATGCCAAACACATACTCAAGGTACTGCTTCACAAATAAAATTCTTATGAGTCCTCTTTTCTGCCAGAAAATATGCATGATATTTTATCTGCAACCTGGTTGGTTTTCATGTCTAGCTAATGTCTTAAGAATACGAGAGAAACATTCAATGTGTAGTGATCCTTTTGCTTACAGTGCTGATTTTCAGTACTTTAGGTTTTGGGACTACAGTGTGACACACTTAGACATCATCTGGCCTTTATAACCTGATTATTGGGGTCACTGGAAGTGATTTTAATGAGCCACTGAGCGTCACTACTCACTATTGAATGTTTTGAGAACATATGTGCAAGACAGGGATCTGGACAAATAATTTTGGAAGAAATTACCTGTAACCTCTAAATCCACTTAAGTGTTGAAATGGAATAAACAACTGCTAGGTTGGTTGCTGCATTTTTGGTGCTGACCTTGGGCAGTTTAACATGCAACTACATTTAAACCATAATAAATTAGCTGTTCTGTGTTTTCAAAGTTCCAGCACAATAGTGGGATCCCGTTATTTCAGAAGTTTTAATGAAACAGCAATAAAAAGTAAGCAATGCCATAAGGGAATCTGCTAATTAAATAAAACATAGAACATCTGTGAATATCCAGGTAGAGTTTTGGCCATATATATTTTCAAAAACTGATTATAAATGTTGAGGAAAATATGGGACAAAAAAAAAAAAAAAAAAAAAAAAAAAAAAAAAAAAAAGGGAGGGAAATAGTTTACAGAAAATGGGCATAATACCGAGAGCTGTTTGGAGCTGTCTTACTAGTTAGTTTCAAAACATGTCTGATGAGATATATTATTCCCTGGTCAGGTGACTCAGCAGTAACAGGCCATAGAAGATCCTCTTGGAAATATTTTTGACAAAGTAAATGGACCCTTCTTAACAGTTGCTTCAAGTATTCAGAAATGAGATTTTGGCACTTTTTCTCCCTTATCAGACCTTTCTGCTTGGAAAGGTCTGTGTGCCTTCCCATGAGATGCAGATGTGATGAGGTATCACTTGCATCATCATGATATCAAGAATCACACCTTGCCCAGATTAACTGATATGTCACTGTCACCGAGAGTGCTGTGATAGATCACGCTGAGACAGGCATGTGCTACGTATCATGAAATCCATGGAAACCTGGCATTCAGTCAATATAGTGTCAATATTGCCTTGCCTCATGGTGTGCTTAATTTTCTTTTTTTTTTTTTTTTCTTTTGAGCAAGAGGAAGAAGGGTGAAAGGAATACAAAATTTGAACAGTCTCCTGTTATTTGGGTGAAGGAGAAATAAGATACTGTCTGAGGGTCTCTGTAAGCTGCCTCTGTTTGGGGGCCTTTCACTGAGGGCATATTCAGGAAAAACTGCCTCATAAAACTCTTAGGCAAATCATAGCTATAAATCATAGGCAGCAAAACAATTTCCCCCAAGCCAATGGCAAATCGTTGCTATATCTTGAGTGTAAATTACTAACAATCAGCAACACACCTAGGAAATGGAGCAAGTCTACAGTATATTTACGATTTATCAGAGCTGAATATACTTTTGACAGAATTTAAGATCTCCAGAAAAACATAAAGAAATAGGTTTGTCCCTTAGGTTGTACTTACCTACCTTTCCTGGGGACTTTCCTGCTGGTGCAGGAGCTGCTCAGTGCTACCTTTTTTATTGCTCATTCCCAAGTCTGAGGCAGTTTGGTGGTTGTTTTTTTTTTTCTTTCATCGGGAGATATAATCTGTTAGACAAGATAATTAAATGTGCATGGGCTAAATTCTGTTCTTATTTACAGAGTCTGCAGTAAATCTGAACTCACTCCAGTGACTGCAAAGGAGTCATTCTAGATTTATGTTATTATAAATGGGATCAGAATTTGACTTGTATAAATGAATATTAAAGAGGGAAAAGAACTGTTCATGTTCACACTCCTAGCCTCTGGCAAAGGCTAACTTAACTTCCTTAGCCTTCTTCATTGAACTGGAGAGGTTCAGTCACCACTGCTCTTTAGGAAGGATTGAACCTGATTTTAGCACTTTCAGAGAACCAATCATAATTATTAATTAATATTAGTATTAATTATAAATATGTTACTGCCAAAAAAAAGTCTAAAATAATTCTGACTGTATTTCTGGTTCTGCATTCATCTTTGGTAAAACTAAGGATCCCTTCTCTTCTTCAAACACTTTTTCTCCTTCATAAATTATACTTTCCTTTCCTGCTGATATTGTTGTGAGACGCACACTGACAACCAGGTGATGGAGGTACACCTTACTATGCAAGAAATCTGGGGTTTTTTATTAATTAACATAGTTTGCTGCTCAAGGTTTCATGCCTCTCTCTTGCCTTGGTGTCGCCATAAAAGTCCTGACTTAACTCTTAAACGTTAAGCTTTCACTGAGATTAAGCAATGGTTGGATATACAACATGGCCAAATGCTGAATTATTTCATACTTAACGTTATGTGGTCCCCATTTTTGTTTTCTTTACTGTAGTGGAGAGCAAGAAAATGAGTTTAACATACATTACATACATTTTTGGTAAACATTTTTCTGAAAGGATTTTTTTATATATACTGTGGTAAATCAGTCTCCACTCAACTATAACCAGCAAATGATTCATTTTGAGAACTGGTGATTGTGGTTGAAGACTTTTTTCTCCATCCTGTGATTGCAGGTACATAAATCAAAACAATTTTCTCCCTCCCCACACCCTCTTCCAGTAAAAAAACCCTAGCTATTAGAAAGCAGGGATGCCAGATTCATCTCAGTTAACACTAAGTTTTGGAGAAAGATGGGTGTTTTTATGGAACTCAGATATAAGTGGCTTCATTATTTTTGAAGAATTTATTTTCTCCCCTGACAAAGAAGGGGTCCTGCAGTGGATAGAGTCAGTGCCTTATTTGGTAGTTGTTATATGCAGTAACTGCAAAGACAAATATTCCACTCTTTTCTAATTTGTGTATATAAAATAAGAAAGTAGGTAATACTAGATATTTTTGGTTTACTGTTTCCATTTTTTTTTCTCAGAAGACTGCAGTCTTCTTTTGTGATAGTATGTGAAGATATATATTAGGTGCCTTCCAAGTAAAATCATATTCTATACAGTGAATCAGTAGCTGGTTTGTTCAGAGAGAGACCTGAGATGCTAGAGGAGGATTAAGGAGATTCAAGTTTCTGTTCCTGGCATTGTTTCAGGTAGGGAGGGATAAGGGCTTACCTTTGTAAGTGAGACTTCCTCCCTTGGGTTTTTATCTGTGACTTCTTCACTGTGTGACTTAATGTAACAATGATCCTTTTCTAGCTCCTGCCCACCTCCCAGTTTTCTTCTTCAGCTCTAGACTTTCACCATTTTACTGTAGCTATAGACTTTTACTGCTTAACTATGAATAGCCTAAAAATGAAATGATTTATCTGAACATGTACAAAATCCATTTGATCTTGAATAAAATAAACTTCTGTCAGTAGAAAGCCAGATCNTTTTTTTTTTTTTTTTAGTGAAGAACAAGCATGGTTTCTGTCTTGGTTTCTCTCTCTTCAAGTAGTTTGATTAGTGCATTTTTAACTAATGGAAGATTCTGAGAATGACACAAGCCAAACCATGAATAAAACCTGTAGGCTGATGGAATAACTTCCAAAATTAAATGTATTCATTTGTGGAGGAAAATGTCCCCGTCACATTGAAAGTGTCCTTGCTCTGTCATATTTTTCTGGTAAGAGTAAGAAAGTAATCCCCTTTTTAAATCAAACCAAGACTGGTGCTTTGCTGAAAGCTGTTAAGTGATTTAGAATATAAATTCAGTTATCCAAAAATCCCCAAACTTATCAGGGTTTGAATTCCAATGTTTATTCTACTTGTCATTATCTGTTAATGTATTTCCTTCTAGAGGCAGAACAATAAACCTCTGATGCCACGTAAGGCAGGAATGTAGCCAGTAGTCATCCTGGAGCTTTAATGTGATGTGGGAACATTGGAGAAGGTTTTGTGTATTTTTTTAAACCACCTAATCATTTCCTAGCCAAGTAATAGACAAGGTGTGGTATATCTTGTATATTTTATCTGAGCGAATAAATCAAGTAATTAGCAGGGGGGAAAATAAACTGTCAGGCCCAATGTACTTCTAAAATATACCTTTTAATTATTATCTTCACTTGATTCTTCACTCTTATTGGTAGCAGTGTGATTTTTGGGTAACTGATGCTGGAGCATCATTTTCAGTTTATCAGTGCACACAAAAAGATGATACTAGATACATTTAATTCTGAATCTGTTGACTTGAGTCAATCTGGTGCTATACTCAGGTACCTCTGTGTTCATTCTTTATTTATCTTTCTTTCAGTTTGATACACAGCTTTTTTGGTGTTTCACACAGGTATTGTCAGAGTAGCAGCTATTTCTTTTAAAGCTGCTTTTATGTAAAGTGCAACTAATGTAGTTTTCTTCAGATAAAAACTTGGAGTCCTCTAAGTGTGATTCCCTGTCATCTCAGACCATGAAATCAATGCATTTTTGTGTGTCAGTCTTTTAAGATTTTAAGTCCTGGATATTTCTCATACTTTATGTTGATTGAAATTCTATTCACATAAACGTGGAACATGAGCAAATCTAAAAAAAAGATGTACTAAACGTTTGCATGACAGATTATATTTGGTGACACCAGAATATTTTTCAAAAAATAAGTACTAAAATCACCTATAGCTCCTCAGAAGTCCAGTTAGTTTCAAAACCCATTACACAGCTGGCTCAGTGAGACTGTGCTTGTTTCTTCATAGCTGTCTTTGGTGCAATAACATTTAATTTGTTCCCTTTCCCTTCCTGCTCTCAGGTAACAAGGCTGCTCTCTTTGAAGATGGCAGGCCCTAGGGGAGAGACGAAAGCTGCCTGTTGTAGCTGTGGCTCAAGAGGCTCTCAACAAAATAGCTTTCAATTTTAGAAGTTGCTTTCACACTGCAAACTGTTCATTTGTGGAAAGTCAGACACAGGGTACAAAATCAAATTGCTCCCAGAAAATCCTCGGTATCTAAATCCTGAATATCTCTTGCTCAGATGAGAAGTTGGACAACTTCTTTCAGGTCAAGAGCAACAAGTGCTACCCTCAAAGCCAGGGTTATTTGAGGAGGTTGTTGGGGAGGCTGCACACTGACCTCTAACAAACATTTTGCCATCAGAAGTTCTTATGTGTTCCCTTGGATGATCAGAGCAGACAGAAGGAATATAAAGCTGAAATGAATGATTTGCGTTATCCATCGATTCTAATATACTTACTCCAAGGCTACGCAGTTAGCAAGGCCATTATAGGAATTTTTCTGCTTTCTTTTTTATCACATGCTCGTAATCAAGGGTAAAAGGTGATGATTCCAGATGACAGTTTGGATTTGCAGCTTTTGGAAAGGAGTCAAATACAAGGACATCTCCCCCATTTGTCCTGGCCCACTCCCATTTTAATTAACTTGCTTGATTCTCCTTGGCTTTTTTGGTTGGCTTGGGTTCTTTTGCTGGTGGTTTATGGGTTATTGTTGGTTTTAGTTTTTGGTGGTATTGTTGGATTTTTTTGGTGGTGGTGATTCTTGTTTTTGTTGTTGTTCTGGTTTTTTTTGGTGAATGTTATTTGGAGTTGCCAGTGGGGTTAATTCTTTGGCTGTTCTGTCAAATGCTAGCTTCTAGTACAGATATTTGTGTATATATGAACAACTGTTTTTTAATAACCTGCCAAGAAGCTATAATCTTCCATTGCAATCCCTCGGGATTTAATTAGAATGGTTTTCCACAGCCTGACATGTTTATGGGGCATAGGTAAAGAGACAGTTCATAAAGCTGTCAATTTTCTGAGAAATTAAAGAAAAAATGGGCTGCTTAGTGCCTTGGCAATTCCATGCTGCTGATACTAGCATTGCAAACAATGAAATCAAAGCCAATGTAACAAGATACTGATGCATTAGAGATGGGGAGGGTTTAAAATTATATACAAAAGCATTTGTCAATTTGAATTTGAATGCATAAGAGGAGAAATATGGAAAACAAAATATGAACTCCAGTAGCTGCTGAGATTTAAACAGTGCAAAGCTGAACAACAGTATCTTTGTTGCTTTAACAGCAGCTGTAACTTTCCTGGGACAAATGGGAAGGGATGTAAAATGTGAAAGGAAGTAAGTGTGGACTGTGAAAACCCTTCCGACAGATTTCCGTGTTCTTTGCTACCTGGAGTCTCAGGATGCTTATTCATATAGCAAAAGGGTATGAGCAGTTCTTAGAGGTACAGCTCACAGTGTGTTCTCATAGCTGATGTAATCCAGGTCTCTTTGAGACTCTGTTATGCATTCGCCATTGAAAACAACCCAACTGCCAAATTTCTGTTTTTCTTTTTAGTAACTTTACAGTCAAGCTATTAGGGTGTATCTGCAGCTACCCACCCTCTTTAATGTAAAATAGCAACTATTCCCCCTTCTTCATGGCTCTCATGTGTGATTGTTTGTTGAAAAGGAATTGGAGTTGCCATCTCTGCCTGTCCTGCAAATCCCCTGCAAACTTCACAACAGAGTTAAATTGGTATTAAGAGCAGTGAGCAATGAGGGTTTGGAACATGGTTTCAATAGCAGGGTGAGGTGGTGTTGAAGAATCTTTGCAGCTGGCTTGACATTTAAACAGAATTTAATTAGGACACTTCATGCCTGTGTTTAGTATCAAGAATGAACTTCTGTAACACACTTTAATATGACTGTATATGAGGTCAGATACCTGTTTCATCTTTGCCATTCAATTGGAATAGCTTTTGCCTAAGTTCTAGAATTATATTTTGGGAATAAATATGGACAGGCTGTGGAGTCTTCAAGAGAAGTCTAACAGGTAGTACAGAAAAGAAAAGGATTATAATGTAGAACTCACCAAGCAAAACCTTTTTTAAAAATGGTGTTTCTCTTGACTTCATAAAAAAAGAATTTTGCAGAAACACAAAGGAGTTTTCTGGTGTATCAACGACACATCTCCAGGTCCACCAAAGTCATGACAGTAAACAGTTTGTTCATTTATCAACAAAAATGACTGGCATTAGGAGAGACTTTCTAGCTGTAACTAAATTAATCCCTGGATTGGAAGGTTATGCAGTCTTTGCCAGTGGAGATTTTAAGGAGGTTGGACAAATACTTGCTCGCATGTTCTACCTGCTGTAGTGCAAAACAGAGAACTGTTCTAGTTCTGGTATTTTCCGTTGCATTTTCTGAGAATTGGAGCATGGGCAATGTCCCAAACTAATAAATTGTCACACCTTCAGTTAATCGAGACTCACTGCATAGCAGTGACTGTGCTCTGCTACCACATATGAGGCACTTGAAAACCCTGATGTTGCAAAATAGGTGTTTAGGAGCAGGTGAGGGAATTAAACACATTTACTTTATCCAGATCTTGGACTGTGTTTGAAGGTGCTCAGGTAAAAAGGGTGCAAAGCTGAACAGTAGTTCTGTTCAGGGCATATGGACTAGGCTCCATATTTCTCCTCAAAGTAAACAGAAGACTGTGACATTTCAGACTTGGTCTGAATGGTGCCTTGGTCACATGGTGTTACCTTGTGTCCTCTCTTTTTCTCTGTTTGTCCATCTATTCATCTCTGACATCCTGGCCAAGACTGTTGAGTGTCTTTTGTGGCTGGAGTGTGTTCATAAAATGCTGTGCAGTGTGTAATGCAACGAGACCCTGCACTGCAGTGCCCAGGCACCATTGCAGCAGCAATCACCATCAGTGATGTCAGCATCTACTGTGAATTCATTTGTTTAATTTTACTATGTTATTTTGTAAGCCTTGCTATTTCCTTTTCATTTTGTCCTACTCTGTGTCTCTGTGGTTTCCCCTTTTGCGCTCATTTATTTTTCTTCATTAATATTCCTTTTTTTTTAATTTTCCTGCCAGCCTAAGTCTCCCCTGTGTCCAGATTTTTAAGTTATAGTCATTACTCCAATAAAATATATTTTAGGAGCCAGCAGATACAGAGTTTGTATGATGTGCCTCTTAGAAATGTAAAACACCTTAGGGAGAATACTTTCTCAGCCCAAAACATCATATTTTTCCTTCTTGCAAGATTATTTAACTTTCTATGTTTTTCTCATCTCTTTTTAGATTCCTACCATGCTTACTAGGTTGGTGGGGTTTTTTTTCCCTTAAAAGCAAGTATACAATAAAATTCACCAAGCCATTGGATCTAGGGTCTTTTAAAAAAATATTTCTGCATGTGAATGATAAAAAATGGAAAATAAAAGTTCATAAGCAGAGAGACTGAAAAAAGAAAAGACTGGAAGTCAAGGAGAGTCTGTGCTATAGGTCAGCAAAGAACACAGAGATTGAGTGTAGATCAAAGAAAGTTAAAAATTATTTGACAGCATTTGATTTAGAACAGCCCTGCTGAGAAGTCTCCTGTAATAATTTATCCTACCTTTCACTTGTAGATTGCTGAGCTGTCTTGAAAGAATTCAGAGACTGTGGAATGCAGCCACTATTTTCATTTATGATTTGAGAAGATGGGATGCAATGTAATGTGTCAATGTGAGATCAAGATGTCACCCTCTATCAGGACGACTCTCAATGAGTTTCTACAAAAGGCTGTGAACTTAACATTCATGAGAAAAGAGTTTATCCTATGCTTTATGAGGCTGATTGAAGAAAGTGTAGAATAAAATATCACCATATGGAATTGTACCTTCTCCTGAATTATTTCATTTTGTAGAAGCTCTCTCACATTATGAGTGCTTTTGCTGTGGTGGGGAGGTACAGTAAAAATGGAGTGCAATGGGCTGTGTTTAAGGTTAGTGTGATTCAATATCTGGTGTGTTCTGTGTCTTAGAGACTTGCTTCTCATCTCAAGTGTATGTTGGAATCCTGACATTCCATCGAGTACAATCCTGTTCCTCCTGAATTGGACCCCATAATTCATTGCAGAGGCAAAGAATATAAATCATAAATGAATGCATAGAGGAAGACAAGCTAAAATGGCACTCATCAAGACTGAACTTTACTGCCTCAACTACAAAAATATTTTAGGAAAATTTTACTGGGGTCCTGAAATATTCTTGTGGGGACTTCTGCAGGGCTGCCTTGACATCTGTAGCATCTGCTTCAGTGCAATGTCCCTGCTGGTGCTACACCTGCTGAATTCATGTCAGACCATATCCTTCAAACTCATGAGGCTGGTTTAAAACTGAGAAAAGTTCATTCAGTGTTCTGAGATTGGGGGCTTTTAGAGTCACACCCAGTGGAACATGTCTATGAGGCAAAGCAATGTGAAGGTGTGTCATTGAGTAAAGTAGAATGCCCAAATGCACCGGAGCTGTTTGTACTCTCAGCACCCTTGGTGGGGGCCACCAGCCAAATAACAGCTATACAGAGAGTGATCTGGGGAGTGCGTTTTGCTGACAGTAAATGCCTAATAGTAATAATAATAATAATAATAAATACTCTCAAATTTTCTACGGCAATTCCATTTTGGCTTAGACAACAGTCAAATTAGTGTTGCTGTTTTCACTGATGGATGTGGCCTGATTAGCAGTGGAACATAATTCAAGTATAGAAGGTTTCTGCTGCTTATCACAGGAAATCATATAAAACATGCCACAGTAGACCTTTTACGTTTTTCATCTATTTCTATGATGTTTCTTTAGAAGGAAAATAACATGAGCACAAATTAGATGCCAATATGTTTTAAAGGATGTAATTTAGTTTTAACTAGAACTCACAGAAGCTCCATCTAGAAAAAAAACTCATGCATTTAAAAAAAGCAAATAAACGAACGATGATGCTGAGTACTCATGCCCGACCAGTATGTTTCTTCTGGAAGAAGGAAGTCTGAATTACAAATTTCCAGAAAAGGTTGATTAACATCAACTTCTAGTCTTAAACTTTCTTCTGTGTGTGTGGTGTTTAGCACTTCTTCAAGAACATAAATAAAGGTATGAAAGCAACTTTTGAGCACACACACTATGCTGGCACTTCTTTTCTACTATACTGTAAGAGGAAAATTCTAATTATGGTAAGAACCATGACAAGATGTGTTTTTCTGCAATTGCGCTGCTATTTCATGGCTAGATGACTGCTGTCTATATAGGAGACTCCTCTGACTTAAATATACAGGTCTACATCATACACATCTATTTTTATTCAGATGCATCTTATCCTTGGCCTCTGGTTTGTCTTTAAGCTTTCACATGACTTCTTTAGCAAGTTTCTAATGCTTCTTCTGTTCCATTTTGAGACTATATGTGTTTTGTTATTACCACATATCACTTCTAATTCTGCCTTGCTTCTTATTAGAGTTTTTTGACTATCTGCTGCCTACCACATCCCGTGTCTTACTTTTGAGACTTCCTCCCTTGCCAGTGCTCATGTATGCAGTGGTTTCAATGAGCCCCACTTTAAAGCTTTCCTAAATTGTGTGAAATATAAGCAATAAATATGTCTGAGCTGCTCGCTCTTCTACTATATATATATATATATATGAACTATATATATATATATGATTGAGTCTCACTCTAATTGGGTGTCTACTTCACAAATGAGTTTAATTTCTTACTGCAACAAGAAATCTGGAATGACTGGGTAGCCTATGACCAGTTGTGGTGGTTTCCACTAAGGCCAGTTGATAAAGAACTTTATCAGGGCAACCAGCAATAAGGGTCTAAATTATGTGTGTTTAATCATTATTTGGAGGGAGTAGTACTCTTTAATGATGTCAGACCATGAAAACTGAGATTCCTGTCAGGAAAATGAAGAAACTAAAGCTTATTTTTTAGCCTAAGAGCTATAAATTTCAGTGGGACTTAACAAATTGTGTTAGTTTAAGCAGAGATACAAGATTTTCAATAGGCTTGTGTAAGTCTGTCTGAGCAATCCCCTTCTTTTCTTTCTTTGAATTAAGACTACTTTGATTAAAATGTTCATATTAAATTCAACACCTCAGTGAATTTTCTTCCAAACTTTGTGGAAAAGTCTTTTGAGGCTTTTAATATATTATGTTTCCTCTAGTTCTATTTGAAATAAGAGTACATGCAAAGTGTATATTTTCAAGATTACTAGAGTAAATGCTGTAACACTGCAGCACAAGAACAAAGGATTCACCAGTTACAATGTGGATTTTAGCATGCTTGCTTTAAATGTGTATTCAAATGCAATATCCATCAGTTATGCTTGTGGCTTTCTGTTTTCTAAATTGCTATCTTGAAAGATCTACTTAACATCTAATTACTAACAGTTTGCTTAAGGTTTGTAGCCTAAAAACAAGGCCTTGCTTTAGTCAGTTAATGTGGGGTTCACTTCTGTCACTCTCTTCTGTAGACCTGATGTAAGATGATATTCCTTTGACCAGCTTCAGTTGTACAGTGAAGAATGTAGATGCATCTTTCCTTTATTCACAGATACATTTGAGCAGCACTTCAGGGAAGTTGTTCAAGTTCCTTATGGATCTGCGTGAATTGTGATTATTTTGGTGTGGATTCAGTCTGTGCAGTAAAGATAGAGTCCTGTGTTCCAGTGCAATTTTCCAAATACTGCATTTTGAGGTGTGACTTATGATCCCTGGTTTATATATTTTTTTTTCCCACAAATCCTATGTCTATTTCAGAGGCGTCTAGTGAAGTAGGAATTCCAGTTTCCCAGATAGCCAGAAGTCTTAGAATTGCAGAATCACAGAATGTTTTGGATTGGAAGGACCTTAATCTAGTTACAACCCCCTGCCATGATCTTCTACTAGACCAGGTTGTTCAGAGCTCTGTTCAGCCTGCTTTGACAGGTCCTGAAATATTATTAGAATAGGTCTGCACTTGTCTTTATATCTGTAATTAGGCACCTGTGTTCAAAGTCTGAATGGAGTTATCCTCTTGAATGTTACATACAATTAACTCCCTATAATCTGTATTACTTGTCCTTCTAATATTGCTGCAACTGCAAGTGGATCTCTGTCTGTGTCATCTGCATTATCTGAGTTGAGCTCTGCTCTGCTTTTTGGAGAGCATTTTCCTAATGGAGAGGTTTTAATATATAGGTGATATTATTTATTATTGTTGGTTTCATTTTTCCAAGCCATGGCTGTCTTGACTTTCCTAATCAGTGTTTCTCTAATGTTGCCTCCCCCAAAGATCTGGTGATGATCTACCTGAAGTGATCTGCAAGTGTGTTTTCTTGTGCAGACACTATGTCCAAAGTCTAGCAGACATGAAATTCAGCAGCCTGCTGTAGTCACTGTGATGTGCTGTCTTGCACAGGATGTTGACCTGTTGATCTGTTCCCATAAATCCCAGTGAGAAGGAGAAATTGAAGGGGAAGCCATAGCCCCAGTGGCAATTTCGTATGTACTATGAGTGAGCCATAGGAAGCCAGCCCTGGGTGTCACCCTTCCCTTCCAATGACATCTTTTTCAAGTGGGGACTTGATACCGTCAGCTGTCACTGATGCTCCTCACCTTTGCTGTGCACCTTCCAATTCCATCACTGTTTGAGGCATTTTTGTCACGAACACTTTCTAACGATGCAATTGCTTCCAGCAAGCTGCAAATTACCTTGCCATTGTTTTGCACTGTCATTGTGGAACCTGTGGAATCTCAGATTCTAACCCTGTGTGTACTCCTAGAGTTGTATTTTGGTAGTTTCAGACCAATACATCTGTAAGTCTCAGATGCAAAATAAAGGCATTTTCCAAGTTGTTTCTTCCCCAGGGTCACCTGCACAGTACACAGTTCACGCATTCAGCTCTTTAAGGGAATAGTTGGTACTCAGAAAGGCCAGAAATGAGAAAATTTCTATTTTCCTAAAAACTGGATCATATTTCCATGTGCAGAAGGTTGCATGAGCAGTCACCCAAGGCTCAGAAACTGAGAAAACTGTGTGATTTTAATGGTACTCTTCAGCTACACGCAGCAGGGAAGCAGCATTTCACCTGCTGCACATACATGTAGCTACCGGTGGCTCAAATGAGAGAGATCAATCTTATGCTCAGCACTTGACTGTGGCTGAAATGGTGGTGGCATGTCAACAACCACAACAGGCCATGGGACTCTCAGATGAGGAAAGGATTTGAAGATCTAAAGCTGAAATTTAGGTGTATTTGTGAAGGGGAATGCAATCAAAGGATTCATTTTTTTCAGTGCATCAGAAGAAGGGGCTCTAAATACCCTCTCCCGAGGAATTCAGCTGCATATCAGTGAAGGTAAAGTGGATATAAGAAAAATGCCATGTATATGGAGAGCATTAGGAAAGGTCATATATTTCAAGAAAGAATATTGTTTACAAGGAGTGTTAATAGGTTTCAAGGGAAATGTTAATTTTTTTTCCTGGCTGAAATAGCTACTGTAAGTTTTTAATGGTTAATCATTCATTCTTGAATTTTTATATTAAGCATTTCATATTACTTTATTGACTTAACTTTTATGCTCTTCTTCATTTTGACAGTAAAGAATGACCAGGCAATACTCTTTGAAAATTGGAGACCATTTGCAGCTGCTCTCTGCTGAGGAAAGTGAATAATAGGGTGCCCTCAAGGAATTTCAAAGGTATCACTCAACAGAAACTTTTGTGTCTGAAGAAAACTAGATCATTTTATCATGGTAGGCATACTGATATGTTTGCTTTAATAAAATGCCATATTTCTGCCTTTAATCTCTTGTCAACCAGCTATTAAAACCCCAAAGTGTATGCGTGCAGCACATGTAAACACTTGTAGTTTCAAGTTTGTCACACAACATGCAAACAGAGACTGTAATTTTTGTTTAGTGAACAATCTGTAATAAACTTCTGAGTAATGGCAGTAAGGCTCGTTTTCTCACCCCTTCCTCAAGCCAAAAAATCAATTTGGTTTAATTCAATAATCCACGCAATTTTTTAAAAGCATTATCTAAATCCTACGGAGTCCTCCGAAGTGGCCAGATGATGAAATAATGACAACTGTTTTCCATGTAAATAGTGAGGAGCACCTGAAATAATAGCAGTGTTGGAAGATGATTACTTATGAGAACTGACATTATGTGCCTCGAGCCCCCGGAATTTTGCACCTGCACTGAACAGTTCCCCTTGTCTTTCAGCATGGCAATTCTGTGCTGTTAACTCACTCATCATTTCTTGCCTGTTAAGGCAAGGCTTGACTCGGTGCCCACAGTAACAGAAGCTTGCTTTGGGAATAAAAGACATTGTTTGTGACCCAGGTCTTGTGGTCCTTGCATCATGCTAATTCAGAAATTCTGTAACGTTTTTGTGGATACCTTAATGAGTTTGGGAATTATTTCAAATGCTACTACTATTAATTCTAATAGTAGAAGACTAAAAGATAATATTTTCAGAACAATGACCAGTAAATATTTTCTTAATAGCAGTTATGCTGTTTATGAAATAGGTTAAAGAATAATTACATTAACAGTTATTATCCATACCCAATTCTGTCAATCTGTTCAGGTATTTCAGAAGGTGATATACATGAAAGAAGCCTCTTTGTTGATAAAACACTAACCCAAAAATGCAATGATAAAGTCTGATAAAAACTATATATTTAGGATTGTCAGCAGTCATATTTCACACCAGTGAACCATAGGTATTGGAAAGTGTAGGGGGTTGAGAGGGAAGAATAAAGCCTCACATAAAGGCTGCCTGTGCTTGTGTCTGTGGGATGGACCCCAGCACTTGTATGTGAACAAACTGGGAGTGAAGATTGCGTTTCCCTGAGCCCAGTGGAAAGGGAGCCATAGTTACTCTAAGCCAGTAGCAACACTGTAAACTGCCTGTTTGTACCCATCCTTTTCCCCGTTACATTAACTGTTGTCAGTGTTTCTTTCCATGGAATAGTGTTAAACTTTCTTATTTCTAATTCTGGGGAAGTTATTCAGCACCACTCCTAGGTTCTGTGCCCTTTTTTTATCTCCTGTGTTTTATTTAAGACGGTGTTTATCATAATGAACCTACTATTAGAAGTAAAAAATGTAATAAATTTCAAAAGTTAGTATTTCATTGTTGTTATTCCATAAATGGAACCCATAGTAACTTTTCATGTGGGGGAGTAGTCAAGAGCAGCATACCTTCATACAGCTGTGCAAATTGTTTTTCTTTTATTGTTACAGTGTTCTAGGTTTTCTTCTGTTTTTCACTGGAGTAGCGACTTATACATGCGTGAAATGAAGATTTTTTTTTCCTTTCAGAGAAAGTTAATATTCCTTTTCTGTGTTGAATTTCAAATACATGGTGCCCTAGGTTTTTTAGTTCCTTTTATAAATCTCCTATTAATCTTAGTTTTGGCTAGCTCACATAATTTAGCATATTTTCCCACCTCTTTATTACCTTTATTTCTCCTGTCATGTATTTTCTTTGTTTAGTTTGTTCGACCCGTGTTGTACTTCTTCCTAAACTATAAACTGGTTAACTAGTTTCTAAATCATAGGAAAATGTTCCTGTAATCTAATATTTTGTTTCTATAATTTCACTGAACTTTTTTCTTCAGGTGTGATGCTTCTCCAAACCTTTTTATTTTTAATAATTAAAAAAAAATTTTGACCCTGCTGATGAATCCTGATGCATTGAAAGCATAGGCTTGCATCATGGAATTTATGTTCAACTGCCTGTTTTATCCTTGGATTTTTGTGTCAACCTGTTAACTGAGTTATTCTCATATCCAGGATTGCCAATAGCACTTTTTCATTCACATTTCATATAAAAATATATTGATAAAATGATTAGTATAAGTTAACCATTGCACAATAAGGACTAATAAATTATTGATCAGGTCAATGCTGTTCTATATGCAGTGTATAATCACGGCTTGTTAGCATGTGAGCACATGTTCATGATTTCCTTCTTATTGTCTATTATTGTTGCTTATTTTTACCATGCTATCTGCTAAGTATTTTTTAACTTTTTCTAAGGTATTAATATCCTCTACCACATTTTTGCTAGTAACTTGGACAATTTTAAGTCACTTAAGAGCCTTTGCTTTGATTTAGAGCTGGATGTGTGGACATCTTGAGACCAATCGTGAACCTGGAAACTCTCTCTCAACTTTTGGTTCAATGTTGGCTGTTCTGACCCATGATTTAAATGAATTTTTTCCCCATTTTTTCGTGTTGTAGCATAATCTTTGACAACTTTTCCATGTTGATAAATTGTGGATTACCCACTCATATGAGTCTGCAAGGGACCTGCCTCTTGTAGTCTGCTACATTTTTTTAGGCCCCGATTCCTGTGGTCTCCAACATTAAATGTTTTTACCTGAGTCTGATGGCCTGTGATGGGAATTTTACTAAGACTGTGTCTGTAAGGTATGCAGTATTCTTCAGCTCCCCTGGGAAGTTCTAGGATAGCTTTTGTTTGTTTTTTTTCCCACTAAGATGTTTGTTGGAAAAGGCGTTTTTGTAGAAATAGAAGGCTTTGGCAGTCTCAAAACAAAAAATGCTACTATTAAATGTTGGAACAGGCTAGGCTGTTTTAGCAAGGTGTCCTCTTGCTTTTTTGTGTTATCTTATGCTTAGTATTTATGGCTGAATCTCAACCAGTAGACCTGGTGGTGTTTCTGAGTCCTGAGACAAGATATGTGTTTCAGACAATGTTCCATATCTTTTCAAAGTCTAAATATGATTCAGTATGCAGTGTTTAGGTTTCTTTCACTGATATACCATGGGTTTGGATAGATTTGGTTACTGCTTTACACTGAAAAGTGAAAAAGGGAAGCTGTGGTGTACAATCATGAGTTAACCAGGAAATTATTATTCTGTTGTAACACAGCTTAATGGTAGTCTGTTACCACCATTAAGTTTCTCTATTGAATTTATTGCTGACAATATGCTTTGTGTAGTCTGGATTTAATACTTACAAAATATGATTGCAGGAAGAAACTGCTTCTTTTCTGCATTTTGTAATGGAATATTTTGTCAATTCATTTGAGTGTGACAGGAGGTCTGACAGACAACTGATGAACCATAGCAGCTTTTGGGAAAGAGTGCAGGATGCTGCCTTTAAAAACTGACCCTTATACATGTGAACATCATGTTTCAACATTCTAAAAACATACATCAAATATGTCTTGAATTACACATTCTTTGCTGCATGGAGGCAGACAACAAACAGGCAGGCAGTAATTAGGATGGAGCTACAAGAAAAATCGTTTTAATGAATAACCTAAAAATGGTTATCCTTAGGCTTAGACTTTTTTTTTTTTTTTCATTACTGGTAAAAAAATGTATATTGTTTAAAGTTGTCTTGCATGCATGTGTCTAGTTTAGAGTATAATAGCTCAGCCCAGGTCAGGCAAAACAGAAAATGGAAGTGTGGCTTTGGAGGAAGTTCTGGCCATGATAACACTGTGCATTTGTTAGCAGTAATTTGGGTCTTGGTCTTCACTGCAGTCCTTCAAAATATTCAGGGGTGTGCAGAATCATCTTCCTTACATGTGGTTATTTTTGAGATGTTAAACTAGACAGGCATCGTGCACACTTCCTGGGACATGTGAAAGGCCAGTCTCCTATTTCTGCACAAGAGAACTCTTGTTATAGAGGAGTACCTACAGTACTAGAATTGTGGGGAGTCTTTTTGTTTCAGTTCTTCCTTATCATAATCTTTGGCAGTGCAAATGTGGTTATTTTCTCAAGAGAAGCTCACTAATAAAAGCACATTTTGTGGCCTTTGCTTACTTTGGGTCACCTCAGCAGGGCAGGCAAAATATTTATGCAAGTAAAAATGCACAAAGTGTTCTGTGCTAATCTGTATGGCACAGTGGATGAACAGGATCAGCTTCTCAGTCTGCCATCATCTTTTCATGCACATTTAGACAAAATGCATGTCTGCTTTTTCTACAATCTGTAAACAGTTTAGGACAAAACTTTATCTGCAGGACAGAGTGCAATGAAGTCCAGATTTTAGCTTTGTCTGCTGGAAACTATTTTCAAAATGGCTTTGTGGCATCTCTCTAGATGCACATTTCAGTGCCAAGAGTCAAAGATAAAAATGAATGTTGTGGTCTCATTTTCATCCTGTTTCTATCCAGGCTTATCTAACACATGTCTGTATTTGGAAAGCAAGGACTTCTGTGGTCAGAATGGAACTGGACTGTTTTTCAGAGGTATGTAGAGAATTACAAAAGCTAAACCTATTATTTCCTCTTGCTCAAACCGAAAACATAAACATAAAAGACTCAAACTACTTGTGAGGTACCATGGTCATGCTTTTTCATGAAGAATAAAAGATGTCCTTCAATCTGATTAGATAGGTGGTCTTTGTTCATCCTTCTTGAAGAAATAGTAGTGGAATGCAGGAGTCCAGGAACGGACTAAAATCTCAGGGTGGTAGAAGGTTCACAGTCTGGAGTTAAGTTGGGATTTGTGTATGTCAGGCGCCTATGAACCTGCTGCTCATGGGATAACAACAAAGTTGTGCTGTTTGTCAGCAAAAGCAGCAATCATGGCAAATCAACTGTATAAGCACTCTTTCACCCACTAGCAGAGATTCCATTTTTCCCAGATACAGGATGAAATAGTTCAGAGACCTCCTTCTGTAACTACCTTTCTGGTATTCCTGCAGGGCAGAGATTTAACATGCAGGGTGAACTTGAGTAGAGAGACAGAGCTGTGTGTCATCAGTGCACTGAAACTCCTCTCTGTGCTCACATGCAGTCATCCCAAGGAGCCCTCAATACCGTGGCCTTTCCTGAGAACTGCTTTTACAGGATCACCTGGAAGCTGCCATTGAAGAGAAGAGTAATGCTCTCTGATATTGGTGGTTTGCATGTCAAATAACCAAGCATAAATTCTCATGTAGGTGGAAGTATTTTAGACAGTGTAAGGCTTTAGAAGCTGCTAAAGGAAAAACCAAAGCATGGGAGGCCTCTGTCCGATGTGAAGTGTGGCTGAATGTTCTAATGCTTAATGCTTTCATAAATTTAAGAAATAAACAGCCACACAAAAACTCCACTCTCAGAATGAAAATTCTAAGTACGGCAAATGCAAGATGGCTGTGATAGGATCTACTTCCAACTCCTATTTCACTTGGGCTTTTTCTTCTTGTTTGCAGAGACTGGCAGGATGAGACGACAGTTTTTTCTGATGGCCCTGTTAATACTTTTCACTAACAAGGAAAGGGGAAGGGAATAATTCTCTGCAATAGTATTGACTTCTTATGTGATCTTGGGTAAGTCACTGGACTATTGTGTGCTCAGCTTCCTCAGGAAAGAATAATACTATTTCTGTAGCTTGCACAGGTGTTACAACTGTTATGGTGAATAAAGGATATTTTGTTTTTCATGGGTTGAGCCAGCACAGAATGTTTTTTAGTTCTCTCTTTAAAAAAAAAAAAAAAAAAGAGAAAAGAAGGAAAAAAAAAGGAAAAAAAGGAAAACTGTTTCTAATCAGTCAGAGCGCTTTGGCCAGCATATATTGCATTGTTCCATCCTGTTGTATGAATATGAAGTTTTTGATTTTTTTTCTTTGTTAGTTTGTTTTAAAATATTTAATTTTTTGAAATCGTAGGTGAATTTTTAAGTGAAAACTGTCTTTCTGGGAAAACCAATTCTCTTTAGAAAATATTGAAGCAGAATGGTTTTTATATTTCACACAGTGAAGTCCTTAGCATTTCTAAAATATCTCTGTCAGAAAAAAAACCCAGCTACTCTTTGACATGTTCAATTACTTCCTATTCCACACCCCCCCCCCCATATTTTTTTCAGCCAAACTGTGTGTGACTTGATTGTAACAGTAGAATTCTTTGAAAGCTGAACTTACAGACCAAGGTGCATTAAAAAAAGCTGAGGTGACTTTAAAGAACCTTTGCAGCTTTTGGACTCCAGTCTGATTTATAGATATTTGTACTTGTTTTTCTTCTCTTCTGGGGCTTCCAAAGGAATGAAAAGAGTGACAAAATTTCTTCCATGGTTAATTTCAGCACAGAAACATTTTTCCAGAGTTCTGGCATTGGCGAATGTTGTTATCCCAATGTGTATTTAGGGCACCCCAGAAGGCAACGGTTGAGCCCTTTTCTGTAATGTTTGACTGGAGCTTTGTAGAGACTGCCTGTTCTGTCCCTTATTGCAGGTCACCACCTGGGCACAGCCCCATTACCTAGCAGTGTCTGTGCCACCAGCTCTTCTAAATGCTTTCTATATGATTTAGAGTTATGGTTAGACTGTAGTCAGCTATTTGAACAAAATTCCCATCTTCTTCATTAAAGCATGAGTGCTTATAACAGCTGGTAATTTGCCTGATAAGTGTTTCTTAGTGCTTGCATGATTTTCTGGATGCCTTAAAGACAGCTTTTCCAGATTTCAAGTGCAAAATTTTGTGTAGGAATAACACACTTATTTCATCAGGTCTTAAAAAAGCCAAACCCCAAAAACCTCATTCAGAAATTCATGGCATTTCATACCCTCATTCATACCCTCTTTCTTCCTGTAAAGGGACTGAAGAAATATTTATTTATATTTATTAGCTATCTGCTGAAACTTGTTTCAAGTTTCAACAAGACAGAAAGCAAACTTCCCTTTTGGTGAGCAATCCTGTGATTGCACATTTATTAACAAACTATAGTTTGTAAATACGAAAAAAAACCATCCCAGACTGCTTAAAACATAATTATTAATGGAGCAAAGCAAGGCAAGAGCAGCATCCAAAGAATTCATGTTTGAAGTCACAGATAATCCTGTAATTGCTACTTCTTGGTAAAATTCTGAGTATGTGAGAGAGAGGCTTTATTTTAAAATGGCACATATACATCAAAGACACTTTCCTTGTCTTTCATACAGCTTTCTTTCAAGAAACACCCACACAGAAAAGGAAAAAAAAAGATTCTGTTGTGCTCAAAAGTCTGTTCATTTCTGCTCAAAGTAAATGCTGGTTTTTGGCAGGCCACAGATGGAAATGTGTTTAACACTGCAAAGGTGAATTGCTGCTACAGCAAGGACTGGAAGTGGATGTGAGCACAAGGAAATGATTGTCTGTTTTTTTGTGGCTGGTTCTTTGCTGAAGGGTTTTGGACTGGCCATTGCCAAGCTTAGAGCAATGTTTGTTTCCTTCCATTGCTGATCTTCATAAGAACATCATGCTATGAAAATTTGCCTTTTTGGGGATGAGAACATATTGCAGGTTTCTTTATTAAAACTGGAATCCTGACTCCCACATGCATGGAGGCTGCTAGCAGTGCTGTCTGATGAGCTTTCCTGAGATTAGCAACCCCACTACTTGAGACAGAAAATGTCAAGAACCTGCAGTGAGGATTTTTCTCACACTGTGATTAACCAGGACTTGAACATCACCTGTACCAAAACTAGTGTCTTAGAAGTTAAGCACCCACATTTTAATAGAAATCAGTCTACTGACACTCACACAAAATAATGGAAGACATCTTCTATATATTATTTTTATCCTCTTATGGTCCTATATTCCTGTGTACTGCAGAGTATGCAACTGCACTTTCATCTGCACAAAATTTTACAAAACATTTATAAGTGTTTTGTTTATTGGAATTTCCCACTTCTCTTTAGAGTGATTGGCGGGAGCTGGTGGAAATTTGGTGTACTCTGTAACTGTGCTTACTTGTAACTTTTGGTAGCTTATACATGGTGGGTTAGCCCAGGTGCCCACCAGAGCTGCTCTATCACTCCCCTCCTCAGCTGGACAGGGAGAGAAAATAGAGCAAAATGCTTCTGAGATAAGGGCAGGGAGAGAGTACTCACCAATTACAATAACAGGCAAAACAAACTCAATCGAGGGAAAATTAGTTTTACTTATTGCCAATCAAGGGAACAATTAGTTTAATTTATTGCCAAACAAGACAGAGTAGCATAATGAGAATTAAACTCTAAATCTTAAGAACACTTTCTTCTACTCTTCCCTGCTTTCCTGATTCAACTTCACTCCAAAATTCTCTACCTCCTCCCCACAGGTTGTAGGGGGATGTGGAATTGGGACTGTGATCAGCTCATCATACATCCCTACCACTCCTTCCTCCACAGAGTGAGGGCTCCTCACTTTGCTCCCTGGCTCTGGTGCAGGGTCTGTCCCACTGGACACAGTTCTCCATGAATTTCTGCAAGGTGAGTCCTTCCCACAGTTTGCAGTTCTTTATGAACTTCCCCACATGGGAATCTTTCACAGGGAGTCCTGCAGTCCTTCAGGAACAGCCTGCTCCAGCGTGGGTCTCCCACATGGTCACAAGTCCTGCCAGCAAACCTGCTCCAGGGTGGGCTCCTCTCTCCGCAGGGCCACAGATCCTGCCAGGAGCCTGCTGCAGCAAGTGCTTCCCATGGGATCACAGCCTCCTTTGTGCCCATCCACCAGGTCCTCCGTGGGCTGCAGGTGGATCTCTGCTCCACTGTGAACCTCCTGGGCCAGCAGCAGGGGAATCTCTGCTCTGGCACCTGGAGCACCTCCTCCCCCTCCTCCTTCACTAATCTTGGTGTCTGCAGGGCCGTTTCTCTCACATATTCTCACTCCTCTCTCCAGCTGCAATTGCTCTTGTGTGGCAACTTTTTCTCCTTCTTAAACATATTATCCCAGAATTGCAACCACCGTTGCTCAGCCTTGGTCAGTGATGGGTCTGTCTTGGATCTGGCTGGCAATGGCTCTGTCAGACATGAGGAAGCTCCTGGTAGCTTCTCTCAGAAGCCACCCCTGGAGCTGCCCTGCTACCACAACCTGGCCCCAAAAATCCAAAGCAATAAATCATTGTTGTCTCTGCTAAAGAGCTTTTTCTGAATTCCTGACAAAAGTGCATCAGAACTGTGGTAGTGACCTCCCTTCTTTTAATTAATGTTGAATATAAATCTTTTGTATACAAATCTTTGTATATAAATCTTTTTGATATTTGTTTCTTCTACTGCCCACCTTCTTTTGTCTTGAAACTGTATGATTGTTTCAGCGCAGATTACCTGTTATTTAATGTGTGTGTCATCACATAACCAAGTTGATGTCCCTTCCTACTACTAAAGTGGAGATGGCAATAAGTTTCATGTTTTAGTCCCAAAGATAGTGCCCATTTAACTTTGAAAGGCATCTGGGTTCTTTTGCTTGTGCTGAGCATGGATACCAGCACTTGGAGTTAATCTCTTGTTTTCCAACAGGTGCTAAAAACCACAGAGCTGGTATGGAGCACTGGGATACAGGTGAAGTGTTTGGTCAGTTGTCTCTCTGACTGCCTAAAACGTTTCCAGACCACTCTTTTCATTAATCATTTACAGAGAAGAGGGAAAAATATGTTCCCTGTGGGCAGGTTTGGAGATGTCCCTTCTGGTTCTCTTGCAGCATCACCAAATGATTGGAAGCAGGAGCTGTTCAGACATGATGAAGACAACGGAGCTGAACCTCTCCTAGAAAATCATAGGCCACAGTGAGCTGCAAAGCCTTCAAGGACAGTAAGTAACTAAAACCCAGCTGATTGTGTATATCTGATCTGGGTATAAGGACACTGTCTTAGGGGGCTTAAAAGCAAGGAATGTAACTGGCATAACTTATCCTGTTAAAATGAAGAGGACTTTTATCAGGGGTTTATAATGGCAGTTGCACTTAGCCAGAGCTGGGGGCTGCAGAACAGGATCCTACTAAACAGTGTATCAGAAGACCAGTATTTCTCACCGATGGTTTTCTTGTGGTTATAAACCTTGTTGCCAACAAGTGAAGCCCTTTCCAAACTGGAGTTCTTTGCACATTTCTGCAACTCCTTCTTCCCAAGCTTTTCAGGCTGTCATGTGTGCCATCGGAGTGCACTTCTGGGTAGACAGCAAAAACTTCTTTCAAGGAAAATTGTATGCTTGCAAAAATTGAGTGTGACCCCAATCTTCAAACACACAGTCCTGTTGTCATAGAGATCATTATGAGGAAAATACAGGGATTTAGAAAGGGAACAGAGAGAAATATTTATTTTGCTGTAAAAAGTGACCTTGAAAATGTGCATATAATTAAGCAGCATCTGCCAAGAAGTTTTTCTACAAATAGAAAACTAAAGGACTTGCATAAAAGTACTTCTGTCTCTCTGAAAAAAATGGCTGGATGCCCACATGAATACTGTATGGTGAAGACCAAAAATGTGTGTTTTTAAAAATCTCTTATCAGATATACTGGGATGAAATTAGTCTTGAGAAAAAGTGCTATTGAGAGCCAAAGGAAATTGCAAATAAGAAACTCCACAGTTGCAAATGCTAGTTTACATCTTTTCACATTATCCTGCTAAGAACAGAACTCTTGTGCCTCTTAAATGTTTTCATAACTCTTCCAATATCCAGCTCTGAGAACGAGAGGGCCTTGAGTATTCACTGCATGTCAAATGCAAGAGAGAGACAAAGGGCTAAAGGACTGAAGCTCATTCTGGATAAGCTAACCCAGAGCTTAGGCAACTGCTAATTCTGTCACTGCCCCTTGACAGAATGAGTTAATATGTACTGAATTATGTGTACTTATCTGCAGTGGTTTGGTTTTGCATGTCTTTTTGTTACAGCTCTGTTGAGCTTTCTGATAGAAATAAATTTCAAGAATTTCATTCTCCAGAGTTAAAAAAGGGGGTAAATGGGACAGATAGTCTTGAGACTGGTGGGTGACTCTGGGAAATGGAAAAGAGAGGGAGAGACATTAAAGTGAATTGTGATGTTTCAGTTGGGTTATGTGATTTTTGGTCTAGCAAACTGAATGATTACTGAAGGTCAAACTGTATTATAAATTCCACAACAAAAAGCTTATGTACATAAGCTTTATGTACATAACTTCCTTTTCAACTTTTTTTTCCCTTCAAAAAATACATTGCTCTTAATTTGTTTCTCCACAAAGGAGGAGGAAATAGACAGTTTTTATTAAACCTCTACTTGGGATAACACTTTCTCAGTTCTGAGGGATACTAACTACTTATCCTTGAACCTGTGGTTGCTGAGCACAGGTTGATGGCTTGTGAGCACAGCACACAATTGGATAGATTAAACTCTGTCAATCACCCCAGTAACTAGGTCGACAAAGTCCACCTAATTTTCACACACAAAGACTTGCCTAATTTCTTTTTATGTGAAAGCAGGAAGACACTGGACGGACTCTGGTGATTTTTCAACATATTTATTCAAATATTTCAGTTTTATCAACTGAATATCCTGAAAAAAAACCAACTGTATGTCAATAGCTTCAGTCCATTCACATCTTTAAAACTGAAATTCCCTTTTCCAAGCAGAATTAATCATAAGCTGCCTTGTGCTTATAGTTGATAACTGTTCCTGTTACATTCTCCTAATATGTGCCTGATCAGATGAAAGATTTGGCAAAAAAATTAGTGCCGCATTGGAATGTTTTTTTTAACGCTTCCAGGGATGGTGATTCCACCACTTCCCTTGACAGCCTGTCCCAATGCCTGCAAACCCTTTCAGTGAAGAAATTTTTTCCTAATATTCAATCTAAACCCCTGCTGATTCAACTTCAGGCCATCTCTTGTTCTATCACTTGTAACTTGGGAGTAGACTCCAACCCTCATCTGGCTACAGCCTCCTTTCAGGTGGTTGTAGAGAACAATACATCTCCCCATTAGAAAATTTTCTTCTTTTCCTCCGGGCTAAACATCCCCAGCTCCTGCAGCCACTCTTCACTGGACTTTCTTTCCAGACCCTTCACCAGCCTTGTTGCCCTTCTCTGGATGTGCTCCAGCACTTCACTGTCTTTCTTGTAGAGAGGCCCCAAACTGAACACAGGATTCAAAATGCAGCCTCACCAGTGCCAAGTCCAGAGGGAAAATCACTGCCCTGGCCCTGCAGGCTACACTCTTTCTGATGCTGGATGGAAGTTTCACTCTCTCCAAGTGTACACTCTTAGAGCCATAGGTAATTCCCTGATTCCCTGCAAGACAGATTGCATTTGCAAGTTCTGGTCTCTTCCAACAGGCTGAGGGAGTCTTTGTTGGTCCCAGGAGTTCTTTGTTCGAGTTGGCAGCAATATGGTGGCATTATAAACCAATGATAAGCAAAGAAAACTTTTATTTGCCTCATTTCCCAAGAGGAAAAAGCCACTTAGTTAAAGACTAAAAACATGATACCTTATGTTATAAAATCTGCATAATTTTACAAAGAACTTACTACAAATGGAAAAAAATGTAAAAGAAAAGGAGTGCAATGAGATGAAGTTTTCTTTGAAGATAATGGAGCCATGAAAGTTAGAGCATTTCCATGGCAGTGACTTACACACAGTGCAGGTACTGCTGTGCTGCAAAAATGGGTGCTACCTGGCATTGTCTGCCAAGTCCAGTAGCTTCCTGGTTTGCAAATTGCACTGGTTGAAGTGTACAGTTTGTTTTCTACTCACCTAATTTTTCAAGTGGAGCTTTGGATTTGCAAGCAAACAAACAAAAAACCCCACCCTTTTCTTTTTTGCTCCTTTTCTTCGTGCTGGGCATTTTTCGGTCAAGATATCCTGGCTGGGTGATAAGAATGGCAGTAGGAATACTGTGCACTTAATTGCATGCTAGTCAGGCAAGAGAGAACATACAGGAAAAGCTCTAGCTGACTTTTGTGTGTAGCACACAGTTAAATATGGATGTCACCTTCTCAAAAGCAAAGGAAGCCAAGGCAAAATGCTTCTGGCCATGAATCCTAGTCATTAGCACAGAACATGAGAGTTTGGTTGTGAAAACTAGGATGGACTTGTGGGGATTTTAGATGGATGTCAATGGCCTTTATGAGGAGTGGGAAAAGCTCTTTGTGACCTAGACACTCATTCCTAACTCACAGGTCTTGTTGTGATTAGGGAATTAATTTATTTCAAATTAGCTATGGAATGGTTTATGAAGTAAATTTGACTTGAGTTCCTAAATTCCTTGGAAAGAATTTAGCATGAGCTACTTTTCTTAACTCATGTTGTAATTTTCAGCAAATTTTGTTCAAGCAATTAATTTACTAATACAACTAGAAAAATGCTTGATTCTGTGAACAGAATTCAGTTTTTCCCCGCAGAACTGCTGCTTTTATTTCAAAATCCATGTCCTTACAAGCTCCTCTTCCTCATTCCTCATTTTAGAATTGTATGGAAGTGTTTGCTTGCATGGTACAGTAGAGTGTGTTTGCCAGAAAGCTTGATAGCTAAATTCCTGGCCATTCTGTCTATTCACCTTCAAGACAGGATGATTTCTCACCACAGAATGCTTCTGTCTCTTCTCGTGTTTTAGAAAATGACCCATATGATAGCATGAATATCTCCAGTTAGCTCAACCTACTGGTGCAAGTCCTATTATAATTTTGATTATGCCAGCATAGACTACCTGGTGAGCAGTGCATGTTTACCTCTTTCCTGGGATATTTTTCTGCTGGTGTTGCTGTAACACAATCCCTCTACTGACATTTAGGTACATTTCCATCATGGTGCTGCGGTCAAAACAATAAACACAACTTAGTTCAGTGCTTGAATCTGGCCTTGTCTCCTGTCTTCCTGTTTCCATTTCAATGTGTTTTAATACGTGAGGTTAAAATAAAAATCTTTCTGGAATAGATGGCAAATAATTGGCTTTAACTTCTCTCATCTTTCCTTTCCCCACTCAACCCACCTGGGCTATGTTTATTGAACTCCATACATTGTCAAGACAGTATTTGTAAATGGAATTTAACTGTAGGTGAGCAGTACAAATGTAATAATATTACACAACTCTTGTTTAATTTTGAAAGCTCCATCCTCTGCAACAGCACTTATAATGGACGGTTCAAGCTGAATTATCCATTATTGCTCCCAAAGTTTACAATTAAACTATCGATCAAAGTTGGCAGAAAATTCTCAAGCAGTCTGGGTGTGTACCAGGCTTGTTTTAGATGCAGGCTGAGGGAGAGAAAGCCAGAAGCAGCCTTCAGCTAATCCTCTTAGTGCTAACTGTCCTGGATGCAGCAGTGATTATGTATCGTGCTTATACAGTTTTAATAGTGCAGGTCCTATGCAATTTGCGACCTCTATTTCTGCCTGGAAAGATTGGAGCTTAACAGGTTTGGATCCACAGGGAACCAGCTTCAGCTTTTAGGCTTCTTCAGACACTGCAGAATGCATCTTTTCTGGGGAATTCCACAATAAAATGACTGTTATTTATCATTACAAACCTCTTTATCATTTAGTCAATAAAAGGCCTCTCTCTCTCACTTTTTTTTTTTTTTCCATGGTGTGCTCAGAGTCAGAAATCTGTATTAGTCTCCCCTGGCCTGAAGGCAAGAGATGTCAAATGCTAAATCATGATCTGCCCTGGCTTTCTGGCTAAATTGTGTATGAAGGCCTGAGGCAAAAAGGTGCACATGCTCATTATTTGAAACAGAATGATTTTTTCCCCTTTCTTTTCTTTTTTTTTTTTTAAACATATTGAGACATATATGGTAACACACATACAGTAAGCTTCTGAAAAGTATCAAACCTGAAACAAACCAGCCAGACCTAAATATCTCAAATATATATGCTTGCAGATTGGGAAATAGGAAAGGAGTTGTCAGGAAAAATCAGATGATCTTCCCCTTTTGAACTTTTTGTTAGCAGTGGGGAAAAAAGTGTTAGGAGTTGACAGTAAGGTGACAGATGTGGTAAATAATGCATCTGGTGAATTCACCCTTCTTTTTTTGGAGGGGGGAGGAGAAGTTTGAAAGGAATCTTAGTTTGATATTGGTCAGAAAACCCTTATGGAAACATATCTTAAAGCCTGTGATTGTTTTGCAAACTGTTTTGTGTGGTTTTTCATCTACTTATTTGTTTGCAGTTTATGATAGATCATCTTCCTTACAGGGCATTTTTACTACCCCAGGTTGACAAAGAGGCTTTTGTGAAGAGGATTTAGGACAGTCCTCCCTTGAGTAATTTTTTGTGCGAACATATTTGCATATATTTGCCAAAGTCCTTCAATTCTGTAAGTAGTCTCTGAGGGGTGTATCATGCGTACCAAAATATAGGTGGAAAACTTATTTGAAGGGTTATGCTTGTCTTTGAAGCAAAATTAAATTTGTTATTTATTTATTTTGACACTAGGGAAATGTTCCACATTGTTGTTTTCCAGTATTTGTTCAGTAGAAGGTGACAAGGAGCTTCTATAAAAGCATATTAAACATCACTATTTCCACACTGTGGACTGGAGTTTCAAAAGCTGAAATGAAACCTGGGTAGCTCCTCTGGAGAATCTAAACAATGTATGTATTATTTTTAGTACTCAATATTTCCTGTGTTCAACAACAAAACATTCTACATATTTATGCTGACCACCTGCTCTCAGTGTGAGCATGAAACCAACCACAACTTGGAGAAGAAAAAATGCTCATGTGTAACAGGGACATGATGTTCAGCCAGCAAAATTTTTGACATGGCAATTTCAATTTATATTCCAAAAGACGATTTATTCAAGTGCTTTGTTGCTAGTTACAAATACTGGGAATGAGCTGAGGCTACTTGATTTCAGATATCCTCTTTCTGAAGGGTTTGGGGAAATTATATGATTGGATCAAAGCTTTCAGGGAAGACCCCTCAATGGGATGATATGCCTCTGGCTGGCACCTCCACCTAAAAAGCAAACTCTGTGGGCTCAGCATCTTTTGAGATGTTCAATTTCCAGTCCTCAGTGGAGGGCTTTAGTTTTAGATATATCTTAAATACAAATTGGTTTGGTTTAAAATGTCACTGATTTATTAGAGCTGTTCTAATATGCAATTTTTTAGTTATGACTGAAATGGTCTGCATTGTCAGTGTGATTTTTCCCAATTTAAAATAATGCATTTTGAGAGCTCTTATATCCTGGCCTTTGTAGTCAGATAAAAAATGAGGCTGCTCTGTACACATCACTGCTTCTGTATTTCTTCCAGAGAAAATGATGTCCTCTTGAAATTACTTGAGCTCTTCCCCAGCTGTCACAGGTATGAGAGTGAAATTAAGAAGAGGACTCTGGTTTTCAAAACCTAACATGATCCCTTCTAGTTTTTAAAGTTCAATTAAAACCATCTTTATTAATTTAACATGCAATAATCATGCCTGACACTGATCAGAGCATAAGCGAGTGAAATGAGTTGATGTTTTCATGTTTGTCATGTTAAAAACAAAACCAAATATAACAGACCAATATAGAACAGATATTCCACTCATGAACTTTTCAGAAATTTCACTTTTCCCTTCAGGTTATAGTAGAGCTTACTAGAAAAGACAAGTCCTTATTAAGCACAACACTTCAGAAATGTTAAGGGGACTCATACAAGTTTTAACAGAATCTGCCTGCTTCTACAGTTTAAGCATGAAACAGTTCTGTGTTCCTTCCTTCTGCATGTAATCTTCCATGTTTTGCAAAGTTTGACTTCTCTGCTGCCTTTTTGTTTCCAAGCTATCACATGCTTTTTCTACTTACATTCCAAGTTCTTCAGTAGAATTCTTCTCGAACATAATAGAAATGCAGAATTTAAGAACCCTATTTGTCTCTTAAATTTTATGGCAGAATTCTCATGGGTCTTCACTTTGCTTGATTTTTTTTGCTTCTATTTTTCTTTTTCTTTTTATTTTTTCTGCTCTTTTTCTTTAGAACTGAATCCAGTGGGACCACATATTAGTGCGATACGTCTTAATTTTTGTACTATGGTTGTCACTCAAAACAACTCCACTGAAAGCATAACAATTTCACCAATATAAAGTGGTGAATTAGCCCTGTAAGTTCTTTATTTGTTACACAGGAGCAGAAAATGCTTGGGACTGACAGACTTTGTTTGCCTCCTTTCAGTTTAATCACTGTGCCCAACTTTCTTTGAAAGCATTTTAAAATTTACAAACAGAGGAAAAAAATAGTAGTTCCCTTTTGAGGTGAGACGTTATGCTGACATTCTTTGTCATACTATAGGATTTTATGCCTAGCTAGAAGTCATAAAAAATAAGATTTGTAATGTAAAAGCTAAACAACACAGAAGTGTATCTGTAAGAAGTGAGAATCACAATTATATAGTCTGAACTCCCTACATGTTTCTGAAGTCATATATTTCATTAGAAAATACAATTATAACTTTCCTTCTTTTTTTCCCCTTCATCTTAGCAATGTGCAGGAAGCTAATCTCACTGTCTGTGTCCTCCAAACTGAAGATGCCTTCAAGAAAAGGAATACTTCGATGAATGACACTGTTTACATACTTTTAATGATGTATTTGCTTTAATTTAGTTGTAAGTTCATGCTTCTGCAGGATCTATCTGAATCTTATCCCCCAGCCATATGTGTAATTCAGGCTTCCTGTTTTAAGGTCATTCCTAATACAGAAAATTGTCATTATATTGAATATAAATGCAAGAAGGGATTTTAAAATGTTCATGAGTTTAGTATAGGTTCTCTTATTTCAGAAGACAGCTTCTGTATGCTTCCCATGTGAGATCTCTGGATAAAATTTTTGTTAACATTATTTTGTTAATATAAGAATAGCCTGAGTCAAACACATTATGTCAATCATTCCTTCTCTTTTCTCATGGATTTTCTTTGTCCATCTGAAAAATAGATTTATTTTAGCTTCTTAATTTATAGTTCCTATAGCATTTGCATATTTAAGTCCTATATATGAAAGAAACTTCACCCTGTCTTTGAGCTCATCAAAACTCAATCAACTGCAAATAGAAGCAGCATTTCTGTGGGAACGTTCTGAGATTTTCTTTTTAACTATAGTCTCTGCAGCATTTGGTACCACCCTGTCAGTTCCACGATTGGGCTACTCAGGATGTGAATCAGTCAGGTGCTAAATGTCCGTCACTGTTGTCCTGTCAGACGTGGCTGTGTTTTACAGGGCTGATCACACTCCAGACCCTCTGCATTTTGATATGTGGGAGCATGCTGGGGTCTAGATGTAAGCTGAGTTTCAGAGCAATGTGAGCTTGGGAAATGGGACAGACCTAGGGGTTCAGCAGGTTGTATCACACTGCACAGACAGACTGAGGACGATGTACATCACCTGGAAAATGTCAGTGATCAATCTGGGGTTACCTACCATGCTACAGCTGTAATTTAAGGCCCCTTGCTCAGGTGGAGTTCTGCTTGCCTCCATTTGTGCCATCTACTCTAAAACAGTTTGTCCTTTTAACTCTTCATGTTCTGTCTTTTATTTTCATACTCCTAAATTATATGTTATCTCAGGCTGGTGTTTTTCCGTTTCTTTATTTCTAAAGCACACAGCAACATTCTCCCTGTTGTAGCCTGCCAAGTACTGCTGGATTACAAAGAGCAAGCAGCAGAAAGAAGAATGGACAGTTATTGACGCTGTGCTTATAGGGCCACTGGCAGACTTGCTTCCTGCCACTTGGGTACTGGAATTGGATTTTAAAATCAAACATTATTTTCTGTAAGGAAGCATTTATTTTCAGAGTCCTTGGCACACAGTGGCCTGAATACTGCAATCATAATTCTGGCAAAACTCCCAAAAGACATCTAAGTTACTTTTTCCTTGATTCAGGTCTGCAAGACTGTGCTTTTCAGTACAAACATGTCATACGTACGTGGCCTGATTCCCAGAAGCTCTGAGCAGACCCATTGTATGTTGCCAACAAGGGGAGTGAAGAGAACAAGACAGCTTGAAATGTAGTTAATGAAATTATTCATGTTGCTTTCATAATTACATTTATAACTGCATCATCCTAATGTGATGTGTTGATTAGTATCCGGAGCCATTCCTATAATTAAACCGAGCATAGGGAATAAGCAGAGTTAGAGAAACACCATGGTGCTGTTTCTAGCACAATTCTGTTCACAGCTGTTTGATAGACTGAGAGGTGACCACCATGTGAGAACTGATGGAGGGGCAGTGGCTCCCTTGCTTTGCATGCTGGTGTCATCCTGTGTCTGCAAAGGGAATTTTCAGCTGCAGCATCAGTGTGGTGGGTGTTTGGGACAGGCACTTGGTGATGAGCATTACCTGGGTGCCTGATCTTGGCAGCCAGAAAGCACCCATAAATCTGCTCCTTTTTGCCATAGATGTCTGCAAAGTTTGCCATGAGCTGCTGCCAAAGATCTGTATTCAGCAGCACACTGCATCTGGAATGCACTCCAACACTCGCTCTATCAAAATACTAAATGTGAGCAAAAACCCCGCATCACTCACAAGGGGAAACATGTGCATTGTCTCTGCTCTAGGTTTCAACTGTCTGACCATAAGCAAATGCACTACATTCTCTTTTGCCACATGCCAAGTTACACTTGTGTTTGGGAATGTTAGCAGGGCTATATAGCATGTGTAAAGGAATTTGAATGGGGAGCCTAAATAGTTGCAGTCATTAGAGAGTATTGACAAATATTGGGTGTGAACAATATTTATGTTCAGTGAAGTTCCATGACAAAAACAACAGTCGCACAGGTCTCTGCTAGTCCAGCCAAAAAAAACCCAGTTTCTGCTAAGGAAAAGAAGTGGCAGTATCTCTTAGGCTGGAGATTAGAAGAGGAGATCCAGTTTTGGAGATTTTCATGTTTGTATATTCTAAGACTATTGACTCAGTAACCTGTCCACTAATGGATAGTACCAGATAATCCACAGCCATAAGATCCAATGGCATATTGTTTAGCAAACAAAAACAAGGAAAAAGACACAGTCCAATGGCTTAGTTTTACTTTGTGATGCTTTCCATCTTGCCAGATTATTTATAATCTCCTTTCAGATGTGTTGTGAGGTGATTGCAATGTACAAAATGTTTGTATGGGGTTGGAGAGAGTTCAAGGAATTGTGGCAAACTAATCAAGTGTCTAATCTGCATTTTATGTGGGTGCTTGAAAATAGTTTACAAATATAATAACTGTGTTGTAATAATCCTCATTGGTTTTGATAAAAAGATGTGTTTGAAGGCACTTTGTATATGCATGTTACTTGTTTGCTGACTGTATTCTGAACCACATTGAGATAGCAATGTCAAAGTGTTGACAACTCCCTGATATAGGTTCTACTTTTTACACTTGTGGGTATTTAAACTCGTGGCTGTTTCAATTTTCTGATGTTCATGGTAAATTTGCATTCCTTTTCTGGAATATTCCTTTACATTCTCATTCAGAAAATGTCTGCTATGTAATATTTATAACACAAGCAGAGACACTTGTGCTAGTCTGTCAGCTTTATTACACTGACTTGAACCTCTCATTGCTAGATGTCAGTGTAAAAGTATACTTACTATTACACTTTATTGCACCAACAAAGACAAAGGTAATAAATTAATATTCTTGACAGAGTAGTCTCTACATTTATAAGAAGATCTACTCTACAGTCTATATACTTCACTTCAAAAATGCATCTGTATTAATCTGTGGTAATGGCACAGAATAAAATTTATTCTACAATTTTGAGAAATTATGGTTTAATTAAATTGATCTACTGAGTGCTTGAAGGTAGCTTGTATGAAATTTATATATAGAGTACACTGTAAGATTCAGTTGTTATCATTAAAAGAATATTATTGCATAAGATAAATGTGATCTACTTATTTCTTTGATTTCTTCTGGTATAATTTTTCTTTCAAAAATGAAATTTGTTATTTTGAGGGAATCTTTCCTACTGTTTAGCAGATTAATGATCATTCATGACATTATTGGTTCTGCATGCAGTATATACTTTTGTGTGGATTCCTATACTAATATTGTACATCACTGGTGACTGACAGTTACAGCTCAGCCACCTAATTTTTTGCAGCCTGATTCCAGATACCTTACCTGACAGCAGTCTAATTTTTAAGTGCTCATTTTTCATCTAAATTACTTTTTCCCCATACAGATCTTTGCAAAAGACTACCAACAACACAATCCCTGCTACTTACAGGATACCATCTCCTCATATTTTAACCTTTTTGGTTTTTTTTTCCCTGGACTACTTGTAACATAGGCAGTTTATCACATTTAGCTGGGATGATTTCAAAGAGGATTGTACACACCATATTAATTTTTTTTTTTTTTTTAATTTGGATGTTCTTTTGAGTGGGTTAGGATGTGGGTTTTTTTGTTTTTTTTTTTTCTTGGGGGATGGTGGGGAAACTGGATCAGAATTTCTTGAAAAGTTTTATTTTAAAGTTATGATAAAAGTTTTTAGGTGAGTTTCCTATAGACTTTAAAACAAAACAAATTGTGTTTAGTACTAAAAAAAGAACGTAGTGTTCTGGTAGGCAACAAACTGTTGTGAGGAAATTAAATATTGTTGAACTTTTATGAGAGACCTCCAGAGTGAAAGAAGTCTTTCATAGTTTGTTTCCACTGTCTGTAGAACTTACTTCCAGAGCATAAAATGCTAGATCTGTAGTGGTCCTGCTCACTGCAGCAAACGGCAAGTTTAGTTCAAAGCCTCCCTGGACAATTTTCAGTCTTTCCTGTTTTTGCTGAGGTTGAAGACAGCGAGTCCCATGTGGGTCCATGGTCCAACAGGGTGGGCTGCGCCTGTCTTCTCAATCATACTGGCAAATAACACTCATTTGAAATAATCATATACAAATTCCAAGTGATTAATTATACAAATTCCAAGTGATTAATTATAAGAAAGCATTAAAAAAATCAGGAGGCTAGATCAATTTGATTTTTTAATTTTTTTTTCAAATTGGAATCATAAAAAACATTATAAGTATGGGATTTTTATGGAGTGTCATGATAATTATGTTTCTTCTTCTCTGTGGTTTTATCTCTGGATATCCAGATTTCCTCCAGTCATACCTTTTTTTTTGCTTCTAACATCCACTCATCATGCACTTCATTAACATGTTGAATCTCTGCCTGTTTTTAAATTCCCTTTACTTTATATGTTAATTTGTGTATTCTTTCCTGTGCTTTCTGGATTATTTTTCCTTCTCTTGTCCTAAACCAGTGCCTTCTGTGCTGTGCAGTTGCCTTAAGTCTTACTTCTGCTTTGTTACAGTATTCCACCTTCAGTATTCAGTTCAGCTTTCTTTTTTTCTCCCTTTGTCATTGTTCTGCATCTGTAAAAGTTGGCAGGTATTCCAGAATTCATTGCTAGTAAATTCTTAGATATCTTTCTCTAATTTAAGTCATAAGATCAACCAGCTTTTAGTGCTTGTGTCTTGTTTTCCTGTGTGGCTGTTGCTCATAAGTGGTTCTGAATTTTTTCTCATATCTTGCCTTCAAATCTGCAGGGATTATTTCTTTTTCCTGATTCTGCTTGAGATAGACAGTGTACTTTATAGTAGCAAATAAGAAAGAAAAAGGGGGAAAGAAAAGGCATTTACAGTCTTTTCCTGTTATCAGAGGTAAATGGAACCGAATCTTAAATCTTAAGGCTTTGCTGTCCAGCCTGCAGTGTTTTGCATTCTCTTAGCGTGTATACATTTCGACATTGTCTTCATGTCTAGGAAGGTCTTAAATATACAGTTTCTGTAATTTTCCCACTGCCCCATGTAGCTGAGAGCTGTATTGATAAGCTTTCTTCATGACTACTAGTGCAGAATTTAAATTTGGACCCTGTAACTGTAGCAATATTTTGTGGCTTTGCCATTAGCTTCTCCTTTTTATAGATGTGAATCCTAAATGCTATGTGTCTCCCTAACTGTGTGATGCAAAAGGGTATGATTTGCCATTATAGTTCCCATCTTAAATCCATTCAGCTTCTGAGTCTTTGTGAACAGCTTCATGGAGGTAAAGATTGGGATTATGAGTCATAAAAATGCCATTTTATTTTCTGTATATATATTGTGGTCAAGGAAGAACCAAAGTAATGTTTATAAAAGAACACCCTGGGAAAAGTTATATTGATTTTATCTAGCCTACCCATGCTTTTTCATTTTTAATCTTAGTACTTTCTCTGCAAGACATGAATTTTTCCTCTTTTAGTGTTTTCAGTAGCTTAAATTTACTCACCTTTGGTCACATCAGTGATGGTTGCCACAACAGCTCTCTTAGGTTCCTGGAGCTCCATGAAGATACTCACTGTCATACTTATGAAAGGGAAGAATAGAAAAATCAATTTTACTTAGACATCAATTGGAAAAAAAATACATTTTTGTCCTGCATTCTACTTTCAGGATGTTTTATTCAGCCTGCTTTTCTAGAGGTAGTGTTGTCTGAGTTCTGAGTTTTATGATTCTCTTTAGAATTCACTTCATGCTTGCAATACTAGTAATTTCTTTCTATTAAGATTTTTTTTATTTTAATATTTTCTGAAAAAAAGAACTAAAAGCAGTATTGGGTATGTGCCATGGCAGTAAATGTTTTCTGAGGCGTGGATGTATTTAAAAGGTTACTTACAAGTTTCATTTAAACTTCTACAGGATGAAGCTGTATGCTCAGTCATGAAGATTCTGGATTTTCATGGCTTCAGGTTTTAAGATTGTTTAAGACTGAAGTATGAAAAGGAGTAAATCATTCCCAATGATTGAATGAACCACGTCTTGCCTTATATTCAGGAAAAGTAAAATACAATAGTGTAAAGGTGGATAAAGCACATGAAGCTAGTCCATCAGTTTCTCCAGTGAGGAGCTGTGTCACTGACAGCAGTGAGGCTTCAAGAAGACTGCTGCAGCTGAGATAAGAAACTCTTCTTTTCCTTTTCTCCCCTATAACCTAATTCCTTTGCCTATGTGCAATGTGTGAGTGAAAAAAGTAAGAAGGGGAAAGAAAGATTTTTCTAAATGTCAGCTACCAGGAAAGGAATGAAAACTTGAGTCATCTATATGTTTTTGGGAAAAGGAATTTTACTATATATATTGTGAGTATATACTTATATAACTATATTTAAAAGTTAGATGCTCGCAATTATCGATGAGCACATATAAGGCTGTGAGTTTTCAACATCAGATCAGTCATGACTGAAACTGTCCTTTTGCTTTTTCTGTGAATATAAAAAGCCTGGAAAATGGAAAAGATTATGTATTTAGAATACACTGTATTCAAAGTTATTTTGATTTCTGACCACGATTTCTCTAAATTATTTTTTTGCCTAGTGTTCAAGGATGCCCGAGTGTCTAACGAAAGCATAAACACCTTCTCAGTTGTTGATTTGAGTATGAAACATGGTTTTTTTGTGCTAACACATGGATGGGTATTCTTCAATTACCTTTCTTATGCTAAGTAGTAGCTACTCTTAAACATTGGGATTCTCCTTGTAGCAACTTTCCACTTTCAAGTTTTAGCTAGTGGATCCTTAAAAAAAAGTGTACATAGCGATGTCCATGAGAAAAAGGAGTGTTATGGTTGTAGCTGAATGTGCTCTATAAAATCACTTTACCCCAGCATTCATACATGGTCTGATCCACCAGAATACTCCATTTAGGAATATTTAGTCATAGCATTGAACCTGGAATCTCTAATTAGTAGAAGTGATTTTTGCACAAAATATTTTTTGTAGCCTAAATATAGGTTCTCAAGCTCTTTTTGGTGTTACAAGATTCCAGCCCAACAGTGTTGTGTGCCACTACCCCGGAACATGAAACAAAAGCTGCAGCTAACTGTCAGGGCTCCTCAGTCTCTAGTTGATGTTGTTTTGCTGTTGATACAGAACACCAGGTCTCTGGATAATGAGGATGATGGAGAGATGATAGCTTGATTATCCTGCTGCTGTGCTTTTGCTGGGAACTGATGAATCCTTCACACTTTTTACTATCTCAGGCCAATGGTGCTGGGGAGGATGAGAAAAAATCGTAAAGATGACATGTATGCTGTCCTGTTCCCTGATGGGGCTCCAGTGTATTACCTGGATCTAATTATCTCATCTCCAGTTGACAGAGAGGCTTCCATGGCATGCTTTCCATCACTGGGAACCTCCGCCAAGCTTCCAGTGGGCTGTCTAATAGCTTGATATATTTTTGGACCTCCTGCTCATTGGATGAACAAACTGAAGTAAATCATGTGTTGACCTCAAAGCATTTATAAACTGTAGAACATTATATTCTCATCAGAGCCATAGGGGCAGTAAACTATAGTTTCTCTGCTGTGAAACATGATTTTGGTTATGCACTGTGTTACCAGGGTTGTACTTAAACAATAATATATCATTTGTGGCACATGTCGCCTTCTTTATTGAAAGGCAAAACAAAGAGTTGAGGACAAAAATCATTACTACTTTAGCAATTTTTCACAAAATGCTTTTGTTTTGTACTTGACACACAGATGGGACATTGTACTGCAGTGTAAATGATGTATAGCAGCATGACAAATTTCATTTCCTTTGAAAAACAAGAATAAAAATAGTGGATGAATTTTGGGAAATGGTGTTAACTTTTTTTTTGTTAGTGTTGAAAATAAATTAAGTAAGGGAATAAATAAAAAAAATTAAAAAATTTAAAAAACGAACGAGATCGATTCTAAGGGAAAATTCTTATTGGAAACTATTTGAGCCCTTTAATTGTCTTGGCAGATATTGATTAAAGAGCTTAAATGAAAATATTGAAAACAATAAACTCACTTGTGTTAGAGCTTTTGAATCACTGTGATAGTGATAATCCATGACCAAGGAAGAAATTCACACAAGGTGTTACATGTTACCCCACAGCTGGACTAAGCAAACAATAGAAGATCAATTCTGAGGAAAGTAAACCATATTCTCAGCACTGCTTTCAATCATAGACTCTTTGGTGCTTCAACCATGTTAAAAAAATATAAATGCTGCTTCTCAGTCTTCTTGCTTCAATTTAAGTCTGCATCACTGGGGTGTATTACTGTGTGGTATGTCACACTGTGAAAGGTGTTTGGTTCTGGAAAAGAGTTTTAAATTTGATTTTGTTCATGTGGCATAGCTTTGCCTTTTCCTTGTATAGTGGATTTCAGGGAAACATGACCAAAGTCTTTACTATATTTCCAATCTGCAAATTTTACTTAACATTTCCTTGTTATTAATCTTCAATAAGGAAACAAGAATTGAATGGCTGTAACATGAGAATGTCCCAACTCACGCACAAGCACCAGGATCCCATATTGTGAAGTGTTGTGCACACATGAAAGAGAGCACAGATGAATGAGAAATTTTCCACTCCTTTCCCAAAACCTTGTGTGAAAGTGTTTTGTTCTCAGTCAAGTTTCAGGTGCAGCTGAAAACCTGGTCCTAAAATACAACACAATTATTTTTCTCTTTGTTTCAGCAGGTGCTGAGTTTTGCCATTTTCACAATAGCTAAAGCTAAGGTACTTTATAGCTATTCGGCTTTGTGACCACCAAAATCCTCAGTCTGGACTGCCTTATCTAGATTGTAGACAATTAAAAGTTTAAGGTTTTCCATGTCTACTAGTCTAGGGATGCTATCTTAAAAGATAATGTCTGTCTGCAAAGTATGGGTCTGAACACGAGCTGTCCTTTGAAGTCTTCTTTCCTCTCTGCTACCAAAATTTTGAAATATTACAAATTTCTTTGATGCAGGTGAGGAAAAGATATCCGTGTAAAAAAGTGAAAAAAAAAAAAAGAAAAAAAAAGAAAAAAAAAAAAGACTAGGATATTTTTCTATGAGCAATGAGCTTGTGAAATCTGTGGTTAGGTCCTGTGTGGACTCTCTCGTAGCTAACAGTGAGGTTGAGGTTGCTGATGGTGCCATCTTTATCTTAGTCAAGGCAATTTTTTGGTCTTTTTCTGACAGATTTGTTTTGGAATTAACTTGCTGTATTCAAAGTCTTAGAGACTCAGACACACACACACAAAGGAAGAATTATATATGCATGATTTCCCCACTCTGAAAGAATGTATTGTGTTTGCATAACCGGAACCAGAGACTGTAGAGATTTCCTTTATCTTTTCCCCAGTGTTACTGTGTTAGAAACTATGGGCACAAAGCTGGAATAAAATCATGGTACCTGTCTGCTTTCCCTGCTAAATCCCATCACAAATCCAGTATGATGCCATTTATTTTGTCTACAATTTTAGGTATGAACTGTAATGATTTGCGCTATTTTTATTGTTTTGTGGTTAAGGGTGTTTCCTTCTTTTATCCCCTCCTGTCTGTTTCTACTTATGCCATAAGAGCTTCAGTCTTATCCTCAGCTGGTCTAAGTTGACACAGCTTTGCCTACATTAACTGTGCTGCATTTATTTACATAAACTAAAGATATGGCCATGTATATGGGATCAGCATGAGTCTAGGAAATTACAGCCAACTTACAAGGAGGTATCCAGGACAGAGGACTTGTCTTGAAGTAAATAATTTGCCCTGATGATAGAATTGTTTTTCTCTAAATGGTCTCCTTTATAGTATGTTAAATGAAGTTGATGGATTTACTTCTACCAAGGTTTATTGAGGTATTTTGCCAGCATGTGGTCTGCAGGTTCTTCCAGGGCAGCAAGGTATGTATCACCCCTGCAGCCTGGCCTTGTACAGTGCTGTGTCCCTCAAAGACTAGAGAGAGGTGGGATATATGAAAGAGGAATGCAATGGTCATCACACACCTGGAACTTAGTCACAGGCTGGGCAGACCATATTCACAACCCTAGTCATAGCTGGATCTGATGTTTTAATAGCCCTTGTCTAGGACTTGAAAATCCTCCCTTACATACTGGGCAATTCTAGCTTGAATGCAGAAGATTAGTTCACTTGGATAGTAGGAAACATGAATTTCTCGCATTTGTCCAGCTGAACACTGCTTGATATTTTCTTTGTCAGAAACAGCTTTCCGGATGTCTTATGTGTGTATCTGTAGCACCTTCTTTTCTGGCAAGGTGGAAGATGTCTGACAAAAAGAAATCACAGTCAGATGAACTTACCTCTCTGCTGTTGTAGGCAGAAGATGTGAAAAGACATCCTGAAAATCTAGAGATACTTCTGAGGTAATTGTTTTCTCTTCTGCTAACTTCCTGTGGGTGGTGCCTTTTGGCTTCCTTATGTGAGCATCTAAAGTAAATGGGATCAGTCTTTTCATGAACTGGTCTGTAGAATTTGTTGCTATTTTCTCTTGTTAATGTGCTGTGTGGTGTTACCTCCGCTCCTGTATTCAGGGCTTTGTAATTTAGGGTTTTTTAGTGGTGTTCATCCTTTTCTGAAAGAGAACTTCAGTAATGGAAATCTAAGAAAAAAAATTAATTTCCTTGAACTGTAGAGTTGACAGCATTTGGAGTGGCTGTAACCACATATATTAGCTGCTAAAATGCCTATTGAGGGTTTCAATTAGAAGCAAAATTCTGACAATAATATAGAGAAGATGAGATCCCAAGGAGCCCAAAGGATAGTGAAGAAGCCAGTAGTAATTATATTTTGGACCTGGAGAAAGAGAAGGCATCAGGTAAAGGAATGTATTTCACATAAGCCATATTACTTTCTGTAGAGAGATGGTGCACATGGAGACCAAGCCCTCTGATAACCATAAATTGCCAGTTGTGGCCAGACCCCTATGAATCACAGCTTGCCATGGTGATGCTTGGATAGTAATTTAAAGAGAACAAGTCTTAATTTGTTTTCTTTTTGACATACAGCTGCAAGTCTAGGGCAGCCAATAATATCCAACCATTCTCCAGACATGATGACAGAGCAGAGAACATCAAGCCTGGCCTCGCTTAAAAACAAGCAGTGTGTTGAGAGGTACACATTTTCTTTCAGTGACAGGAAAATGTGTCTGGAAATTTCATGCTCTGGGCCTCTGTGCCATGCCTTAACCCTCTTCCCCACTGATCAATTATCCCAGGTCAGCCGTCTGCTACATCTCGACCTGATAGGTAATGATGAAAATCAGGTATGAGCTGTTGTCACTGTGCAATGAAAAGATGGAGATACCTTGAAAATCAGGTGAACTGAGATTTGGATTTTAAAGGTCAAAGGATTCTGAACATCTTTTCATTCTGTGTGCGGTATTGCAAATACTCTTGAATAGAGCTGCAAATAATATGTAAAGTTGGGGCTGGGCTCCCTGGTTTTCCCATAAAAGCAATAGGGACACTTACAAATTCAGTAATTTAACCTCTGGATTACTTCATCTGTGTTTGTTCATTGTTTTACGAGTGTTGATATTGTTAAAGATATTGTGCTAAGAAAAGAATCCTTAGTCACTACCTGCTGTTCACAGTACAAATATGATGTAGAGGAAAAAGCATATCAGGTTTCACTATAGAAAATTTGGGAGGAGTGCCACTCCTTTTCAGGTGGAAGAATCACATCATGGACATCTTAAATCCAGTAGCAATTTTACTAAGTTTTGTTGTTCCAGGATTGGGCCTGAAGTGACGTGTTCCTGTAGATCCTATGAAGTCTGTAACGATGAACAGTCTGCACAACACTCTTCCATTATGGGAGCTTATTTCAAAAATTAAAGCATAATGAAACATACCCTTACATTTTCCACCTGCACCTCAGGTAAAATTAATCTTTATGTTAAGCCAAAGTGAACAGATGTGTTTCACAATGTCATGAAAATCATCATAGAACAATGTTTCTTTACTGCTATTAAGTTTTATCTCATGTGTGAGATTTTTTCCCCCTTCTCTTTGACTCCCTTTTGCAATGCCTCTTCAGGCTACCAGCATTTGGGACAATTTATGTCACCTGTAGGTGTAAAAGGATACTCTTATCTATAGGTACACCATAGGTACAGCTGTATCTACAAATGCCTGCTGAGATGATGACTGGTGAGAATTAGGACTCATTTAAGTTAAAGATAGCCAGCCTCTGCCCTATGGAGCTGGAATTGATGGATCCAGAAGGAAGGCAGGAAGGAAGGTGATAAGATGAGGAGAAGAAGGCAGCAGTGGCAGGAGAGTGTCAGCACATGCCAAGGAGCAAAGCAGTCGCTCCAGTCCAGCCACACGGGAGTGAACAGCCATGTGTGCCTGCACCTCCTGTTTCAGCCCTCAGGGTAGACAGCAGGAGGATTCTGGTCAATCTTAACTGCCTAGTCACAGTCCATCAAGTTAGCTGTAAAAACTTCTGTTTCAATTAAATATAAGCTCATTGTATTTTCACACAACAGTTAATAAAATAAAACTCATTAGGAATACAGCGTTTAGACTACAGCAAGTGATATTTTTTTAAAATGTCACAGTGAAAACCACATTTCCTTTAATCAGCATCTGCTCTGTGTTAGGCTGCCTATAAAATGTGGTACACTGTTGACAATAGGGAAAGATGAAAACAAACAAACAGGAAAACTACAAAAGGCATGGTATTAACATCAAAGGGCATTAATCCCTCCCTTTCCTTGGCATTTGAAAAATGATTTTATTCTTGACCCTAAACAATTTAACTTTCTTTCCACCAATTTTGATTTTAGACAGCAAGGGTGAAATAGTAATGGAAACAAAGTAGGGGATTTGATGTGAATTAAAAAATGAAATAAGGAGACAAAAAAGAGGAGAAGATTACACCGGTCTGAATAAATTAAACTTTTTTTTTTAAATGAAATCAGCTCTGTCATTTTGGAATTGAATATACAGAAAAGTTTACAGGGATGGAAGTACAGACGTTTCCATGTAATGTCTACTTGTACAAATATTAGTGTTTCTGTAGGAACTTAAAGATGAGGAATTAATGTGAAGAAATGTATGAAAAAATTGTGAGAGTACAGTGTGAAAAAGAGGAAATAATAGGCAGTGTGTGGGTTTTTTTCTTATCTAAATATGTAGCTATTGTTTATTATTCAGTAAGTATTAAATGTAGAGATGAAACTTGTGTAGACAGTTTCAACAATGGGCTAAACGCAAATGACCACGAGTCTATTGTATTTAGGCAGTAAGCTGCTAAATACCTGGGGTGAATGAAGGGAGGTGACTTCCTTAATCATTAAACTAGTCCTTGAATATGGAGGATAATCACATCATCTCTAATCCCATTCATAAACACATCATGCTCCAAATCTAAAATCATTGTGATTTTATTCCCCTCTGTTCCTATTAGGAAATATTTCATTGCTCTGATGGTTAGAAACCCTCTTTGTCATTCCAGCATAATTGTGGCTGGTTTATACCTGTTTGTTTTGTGTCAGTGCTGTCCTTCAATGCCAATAGTTTTCTTCCTACCTGCTGCTTATGCCCTGATACATTTATAGACAGCAATCATGGCACCTCTTGGCCTTTGTTCTGCTCTGTTAAACATGCAGTGCACTGTTGGGCTCCTCTAATAAAATAGGTGTTCCTTTCCTTCAGGTGTTTCTGTTCAGTACCTACTCTTTACACTAATCCATCTTAAACATGTTTGACCACAGTGGGGCTTGGTGGTCTCTATGATCCCCCTGCACAAATCCTTAAGCAGGGGCTGTTAATTCTTTTTTCTGCTTCTGGAAATAGTGGACCTGATGCAGCCTGGAATAACACCCACAGTTTTCAAGGACCCAGTGCTGACCACTGGTTGCTGCAATTTTTCTTTCTGCTCCTTCATCTCCTCCACTTGATGATCCCATAGTTTATGGGATTGAAGGTTCTGCACTAAATACAGATGCACAGTTTCAACCCTAAAGCCTATGGGGCTGAAAAAAGTTCCTACTGTTAAAAGAAGTGCTGCAAAATAATAGACTTTACAAAAAAGAGCTTTCTATTGGTAGGTTTTTATTTTGACAATGCCTCTGTTAAGGTTTTAACAGGAAATTTCCACAAAAATCTCACATGTACCACAGGTGAAAATCCTTTCTGAGAGTAAAAATTAAGAACCACTGCATCTATGTGCTTTTTTCCTATTTTAAACCTAGATGGACTACATCAGACCTATCAGACTATGCCTATGGGAACAGCAGAGGCCACAGGACTTGGAAAAAATCTGCTACTTTCAGTACACTTCTTTGAAATGCTTATGCTGGTTTTCTGTAAAGTAAATGTCGTCTATTAAAACTACAGTATTCAAATTTTATAATGTGAAGTAAGAGCAAAGAACAAAATCTTTCAAGCAGACTGTAAGAGACAAAGATCCTTTAATTTGCCATTATTTTACTCTATTTATTACAAATTGTTAAGATTATAATTAATTATTGCTAGCTAGTACACATTTACAGGGCATAAAAATCAGGTAGAAGAGGATGTTTCTTAGTTTTGCATGACTACTTGTGGCAGTGTATACCAGAGGACTGAGTCTGTTTTAGAACCCTGCTACTTCCCACTACATTTCCTGTCCCAGTAGTAATGCTACTTTGATTGGACATTTTATTTTATTTACTATAAGGAACGTGGAATAGTGTTGGAGAGTTCTTAAGAGCAGTCTCAGAAGTGGTTGCAAATGCCGTGTGAATGCTCACCCACATAGTTCACCCATTCCTGTGTGCATGAGGAGCATGAATGCTCTCAGACCTGCCCATAACTCTTGTTCTGGTATGACTGGTGGCATGCAAGGACCTGTCCCCCATCACATCTCAGGCCCTGCCTGCATGTTCTCTGTAGAAAAAGCAAATCTGACCGAGAAAGGGCATTGCTTTGAGTGGAGCTTGGGTCAGATGCCCTGCAGAGGTCCCTCATAGACTGAATTACATAAATCTATATATCTGATTATTGCTGGATTTCTTTTACCTTCCTCTGAAGCACCTTGGTGCTGTTTACTAAGGCAGTATATTGGACTAAATGGGTTTGAAATATCATCCATCCTGGCAAGCCTTGTATTTCCATGTGCAAACAGGATTTATTAGAAACTCAATACATATCGAATGTAGGTCTTCAGGGATCTCGTATTTACTTTGGGCAGGTAAATATTGAATTGTTCTGAAAGGTATTTGACTCCATTTTGGAACATAAAGCAGAGGAGGTTAATAGAACAAAGAGAAGAAATCAACACCAGTGGTAAATGGTAACAAACGTTACTGTATGTCCCCTTCTGAAATTACATGTTTTGTATATCTGTACAGAGCAAACTTCATAGTATTACAAACCTCAAAGAGGTGAGCAGGGTTGGGAGGGTGCTTTTGTAATCTTACCAGACTTATTTGTGAGTACCTTTCCCCTGCCAGTTATTTCAGCAATGATTCTTTAAGTTTCTTTTCTTTTTGGAAAAAGTCAGCAAATTTGGCCTCTTTTTTTTTCTCAGTTACACACCAGATGAAATCCTGGTGGTTGCAACATTTCGTAGCCAATGTAAAATGTCACTGAGAAGCTGAGGCACTTTGCAGGGTTTCCACAAACCATTCCAATATAAGGAATATAAGGAATGGGAATGTAAGGAGTATCAAGGATTGCAACTGCCCCACACCGTGGCTGGAGTCAGGGGACCCAAGGATTTATCCTGGGGCTGCAGTGAGTTGTCATTTTCACCCACTGGAGACACATTAATGACACGCTCGTGGCAACACCACTGACTCTATATGGGAATGGTTGGCTGACACAGAGTCCATAAGATAACTGTTTTCAAAATGATATGATTTCTTGATGATTTTCCTAAAACTTTATCCGTGACTTTTGGGAATTTCCCAAAGGGAAAAAAAGGTAGAAATTTCACTCTCCCTTGCACAAGTTTCAGTAAGTATCCTAACATCCTATGTGATATAAATGTCTTTCTGAGATTACCTGTTATTGCTGGTAATATCATTAAAGGACTAAAAAAGCCTCCTGCAAACAATTTTCAATTAATACTTCCAGTTTATTTCAATATAAAGCATGCTGCAGTTGCTGAAGATTTTAAGTTTTTTATTGCATCTGAAGTAGAGAAAATGGAAATATTTGGATATGTGAGAAGTGTTTTTTTCTGTAAGTCTGTGAATCAGCAGGAATTGGTATGGGAAGAATTCTAACTCACACTGTTCTTTCAGACCTAGAGATTTGCAAGCAATACAATTTGCAAGTCCATACAATTATTATCATCCTATGCCATAAGTATTAAGATTATTTGAGGCAGAAACTACTGGTTAGGAGATAAATAATGCTCTATATGAAACTGTACATATCAGTTGACCTGTAGGGGTTTTTATCTGCCCCTCACCACCTCCCTTTTTTTTTTTCCTAGTGAACACTACTCATTTAAAAATGTCCACAGGAAAGAAATGCTTGTTTTTACTGATTAAAATGTGCAGCTTGTCTTTTTAGCTTCCCTGCCAGTGTCATTCTTTGCGCTCTCATCACAACACAAAGAGACTCTGTTATTTACCCTGGGAAACAGGTGACTGAACTTATAAAAATCACTACAGGACAAGATGTATTGAGGCCTGGCACAGAATGACAAATTCTGGCGGGGTTTGCCAAGAAGAGACATATTGATTTTTAAATGATTAATAAGGAGAATATAATTGTATTTCATTAAGATGGATGGGATTTCATTTAGTCTGTCTTCTCCTTTTCCACTTCAGATGTGAAAGGAAATCAAGTCATCATCAATGGCACCTTGTGTTAGCCTGCCATGGAAACGAGGTCATTGATTGAGTAAAAGAAGTTTCTGAGAGGCTAGCCTGGTCTTTAATGGAGTTACTCACATAGATAATGTGGCAAAGATAACAGCACTCAGTTTCTGTCATTATTTTGAGAACAACCAAGACTACAAAGAAATTGATAACATCTCTGTTATGGATTTTGATACTTTTCAAGTTGCATATTGTCTCAAGTAAATGGATTTGAATATACAAAGACACAGGATTTCTCATTTTTATCTTTTAAGTAATTTGAAGCCATTTCACTGTCTGAGCCTGAGAAATTTATAGGATGAAAAAGGGAGGAGATTGAAATCGTATAATCCTATAATCTGTATGTCTTGTAATTCTTATCAAGAAAATCGTGCACTCAATCATAAGTATATAATTAAATTTTCAGTGGTTTTTTATGTATTTTAGGACTGTGGTTAAATCAAACATTTTCTTTCACTGCTACTTGAAATTAAGGGGTTATGAAACTGTTAACCAATAGTTTAATGAATAGAAGGGAATTTCCTCTCTTGTTTTCCAGCACATGTGCCCAGGATGCTAACTCATGTTACTTCTGACTGGCTGTTGGTATTACTTTTCCAGAAGTTTCTAGTTGTAGGTATTATTCAACTGCTTACATGGCAGTGGATAAATGCCTCTGAGGATGACATGCTAAGTAAAGTGGTTTTCACTGCACTGCCAGTTTCTGTGTCCAAGCATATCAGTAGTTTTTGGATCATCAATTACATTGATTACATTGCAGCTTTCATCAGAAGCTCCAGATAAAACACTGAAAAGAATTTAGTGATGGGTGAGACTGAATGAGAGGTATATGGTATTAATTAATGAAAGATGAGAGAGTGTAGCAATTAAGGAATTAACAGGGAATGAGAGGAAGAACTCACAAAGGTGATATCATGTTCATATAAGGAATGCCTGTTCTTACTAAGTTACAAATATATTACAGTGCATCACAAAATTCACATATTATTTTGGATGCAGTTGAAGACATGAAAGACATCACTCTACTGCGGTTAGAGAAAGCTGGGTTTTCAGTTTAACAACATGGGAGTGGGTAAAGATGGAGGGGTAAAATCATGGATTATTAATTAAAACCCAATAAACCAAAAAAATTAGTTTTGTATTGAACAGGTGGAGAACAGATTTTCAGGTATCATAGATGAGTTAATTATAATCTAATAAATTCAGAGTAACTACTCATGCATTCAGGCACTGTGAACTGCTGTTCAAGACTACAGTTGAAAATATACAGCATGTTAGCAAGCACATTTTCCAGGGAAGAAAACACAGACAATGAAGTGAAGTGGATTATATTCTGAAGCAGGCTATGAAGGTTCCATGAGTTTGTTCCTTGAGCTAGATTTTAATTTACTGTAAGACTTTGAACAAAACTCTTAGGAGTCAAGCTAGAATGGAGATGTTGGTATTATTTTGTCTGCAGTACATATTCATTGTGAGAATTAAACAAGTTTTTCGTTGCAGTTTCCTGTAAGAATCAGTTACTCCCTGCAATGTGGAGGCACAAAACCATGCAGATGTACATAGCTGATAATGGAGTTGAAGAGGAACTTCTTTTTTGCATATGCTAGGCTTCTTTCTTCCATGGAGACTGAGGAGACCAGTTGTCAGGATATTCAAATAAGGGGGGAAGGTAGGAATCTGGGGTGCAAAATGCAGACCACAAGTGTTTTCGGTATCTGTGTTGATACTGGTTCTGGAGGAAAGAGGGAAAACTGCTTTAATGAAGCTCTCAGCTACTGCTGGGATAGATTCTATAGTCATCTTGTTCTCCCAGCTGAAATATTAACTGTCTGCGAAACCACAGTTTCAAAGGTTGGTAAAATTACCTTATCCATCTAAGCTTGTGGTGGTTCCTCCAGATTGCTTGGTGGGGCTGTGCAGCTCAGGCCTATACAATAGAAACTGTCTTGGATACATGGAGCTGTAAAATGACTTCTGTTGCATTTTGGAGCACAGTTTCAGCCTCTCACTCCAGCACTGCTACTAAAGTACCCAGGAGATCACTTTGCTGCAATACAATGCATTATGATTCTCTGATGGGCATTTGCTAACTGATATCCTGACGGATAAGAGGAGATATATATATACATTTTTAGAGTTATTACAGAATATCCTAATTCACTAAGGCTTGACTTTTCTTGACAGGTTTCTAATGAAACATGAAAAAAGAACAAACCAAGGCGACTAGGAAAAGGAATAAGAATGTGGTTTTGATCCTGGAGTTGGACTGTAGTGACTACAGCAGAAAAGAAATTTTCTAACAAGAATGCCCTTCAAAAGTAAAATGTGGGTTAAAAAACTCTTTCATTTGGGATTATATTGGAAAGTGTCTCACTTAAAGCAGAAATTCTCTGACAAAGTGGAGTCTAGGATGCTAGGAGGTTTGTATCTGATTGCTGAATCAAGCAGGAAAAGTCCTGGAATCTTTGACTCCTGCCTTTGGGGTTAATAGCTATGATGAGACAGAGAGTGTAATTTCTCATTGCATAAATTTGTTGTAGAGTTGAAAAACTTGAAATTCAAAAAAAGAATGGAATAATTTTGAAGACCCAAACCTTTCTGCGGTATGGAAAAAAACATGTAAGACATGGCTTTGCTAAGGATGTGTTCTGTGGTTTTGCCTCAGATTTTTGGGATGTTCAGCATATCATCTTTGACTATATTAATATTTTTCTAAGAAAGATCTTATACTATTGTCCTATCTTAACTATATGGACCCTATTTGTAAAAAATTTGTTCGACAGTGTTTTGAATCCAGAGCAGTGTTAAAGGTAATCATCACCTAATCTTTTTTCTTGTTTGGTTAAGTTTTTTGTTCTAGCTTTTCTTCCTTTTCCTTTCTTCTTACAAAGTCTATGAATATGCATTCAGGTCTTCTCTATTTTGTTTTGAGAGGCTTTGGCAGTGTCTGAGGTGATTTCTCATGGGCTCTAACATCAAAACTGAAGGGATGAAGAAAGCAGATATTTAATGAAGTCTTCATTTGTTCTGTAAAGTTAATTAGTCACTCTTGACCGTCAGATTAGATTAAAATTAAATATGGGTCAATTAACACTTGTTACTTTTGTTAGTTTCATTTCTGACCAGTCACGCTGAAATTATCACTGAGAGACACAAATTTATTTAAGTGGAAATTAAGATGCAGGATTAGCTTTCTCAGTTTTACTACGACTCTTGGTTTTTGTTCACTTATTTTGTTTTTTCTTCAGAGCTTAAATCTGTTAATCTTTTTTTATTTTGGTCCACTGGCATGTTTAAATATGAGGCAGAAACTCAACATCAGAGAAGACTCACACTTTTATATCTTATAATAGGTATGAATAGATTGTTTCCCAAGAATTTCTTAGCTTTAATGGTTAAGAAACTCTCCTGACCAAACTTCATTGTTTACATGAATCACATACATTAACACTTATGATTTACTCCAACAGTTTTCTAGTTTTGGAACTAAATCTTGCTCTTGGTCCTTTACCTCAAGTCAACCTTGTGCTGGACCTTAACAGAAAAAGACTGTATCCTTGATTTTTGCTTGTAACCAACAAGTTAGATCCTTACCTTCTTTCTGCGTGTCCTGCAGATGTTTTGCACTTACTGTGAAGTGCCTTTACACCAAGAAAACTTCTCAGGTCTGCAGTTTTACTTCCCTGTATTTCTGCCAAGCTAAAAGTCGGGGTAAGGCCTCATTTCACTTTATTAGGAAAACAGAGTGCAAAATCTAACATTTGCCAATTTGATTATCACTTTCTCTGTTTTTACCTTCTGATCTTGTGGGATGTTGCCATTATTGCCCTGGTTATCATGGATCCCGCTAATTAAAACATACTTTCAACTTGTTAATATAATTTAAAACCAAACAAACTGAATACAAACCAAACAAACCTACTGTTTAAGGTTAGAAATTATTTTCAATCTTTGTATTATATTTTTTCTTCAAATGTTGCCCTGCTTTCCCCACCATTTTTTCCATTCCTTCCTTTCAGTCCATAATTTATTTTTATTGGTTACAGTAAGACTGCAGGCTTTTCTACAGCTGAGCACAGCTGCTAATGTTTTGCTATTGATTCCACATGTTAGCTCAAAAGTGTATAATAATCTGCTTTAATCGTTGCCTTTGGCTTTTCCTCTTCCCACTCTGAGAAGTGCCCTCTGCCTCTGGCCTGGCATGGCCATAACCAGAAACTGATCCTAATTACATCAAACCACTCTCTGCCAAAATGCCCAAATATCCGTAACGTGTTTGAATAACAACTGTTGGGAGACATAACTCCATCCAGCTCCCTGGAAAATGCTTCAAATTATCAACCCTAGATGTGCTGACAGAAAGAAAATCTTGTGGGCATGGTAGGAGGCTAAGCTACCTCTGGCCGAAAGGGAATACCTCAGCAGTACAAATGTAATGCTATTTAAGTCCCCCCTGCTTCAAATCCCTGCAGCTCTGAGGAAGCTCCAAATTATAACAGGGCTCCCAAGGGAACAGCACATAATCAGCCCTGCTGAAAACATGTTGAATGGAGCTAAACAAATCCCAGGTCTAATTATGTTACTGAGGCTGCACGGGGACTGCGCATCTGGAGGTCCCCACCACGTCCTGCGGTGGCTGCGCAGTGAAGCACAGCCAGCTCCTCCAGCGCCCCTGGTAGCTCAGCAGCCATCTCCAGGAAGGAGCTGTGAGAGCCCCCTCACAGTGCAGGAGTGGCCCACATTAAATCACTGATTATTTAATCTGTCAAACTCCTCTTCTTCAGTCTAGGGGGCATCTGCCGGGGCTGGTGTGAGTAGCAGAGCTGTGGCACTGGGTGGGAAATGGCTCAGCTGCCCTCAGCTCTTTGCCCCCAAAAACAAAGCCAATACTTTCCCAAGCACTCAGTACATGGAAATGATAGAAACAACTTGTGGTTTTGTCTGAAAATAAAGAAGGTGATGTTCGGTTGGTGCAACCAAGATCTTTGACACTGGTTTCTCTGGGGCTGTGTTTCAACTGCATCATCTCAAGCACCAGCAAACACTGGGAGAATTTGCTCAAAAGGCTCAGCACCTCTCACAATCTTTTCTGTAGAAAATGACTCGGTTTTTTTAACCTCTGGAAGTGTGGTTCCCTATCCTAATATGAGTGGAACCTTTCTGAGAAGCCCTTGCAGCTACTGTCATGATTCTAAGTTGCAAACACATACTACCTGGAGTAGTCCTCACTACTGGTGGCTCACTCAGACTACATGACAAGTGTGAAAATAAAGCCTCTTGTTTAGTATCCTGAAATTTCTTATGCTACTTTGTTTTTCATCAGTGATTTTGAAGAAAAATATCAGTGTACATATGTCACCAAGAGGTAGAAAAAGCTATTTACAACTATTTGCATTACTCTCTTTATATTTTTCTTATGCTCTGCTTCTGTTATTTGATTAGTTGGCTGTCAGAAAAGAAGATGACATGCTAATTACTTTTGTAATTGTTGTACCAGTATAGTGCTGATAGTCAATATTACTGTGGTCTGCAGTCAGATTTCTGTATTGCTACATATTATCATGCATCAGTGATTCTTGATGATATATGAAGTGAATATTACTAGGCTTTCCAACTTCCTAAAGAGGCCTGAAAGCACCCTGAGAATCTGAGTGCTAATTATAGAGACCACAGAGACAAATTCCTTCTTTGCTGCATTAGAAAACAGTAGAAACCAGAAAATTTTGGATGGTCAAGAGTAGCTCTGTTTAGTGTTTACAAGAACTTGTAGAGAGTATTTTGTATTGCTAAAACTTATGGGAAAAAAAGACATTTAAATTTCTCTGTTCTATGGGATACATATAGCTATTCTTTGATAAAATGCTCCTTTAATGTTGTGCATAAGAAATCAGGTCTTTCCTTTGAAGTCAGAAGGAAAAAGTAAGGAATTAAATTTCCTGTTCTCCGATTCCCTCAAATTTAGATAATTTATCTTAGAACTTTATTAAAAAGAGGATTTTATTTTCTCAGAATTTCTCTTTCCATGTGCCTGTATTTTTGTGGCTCATTGCATCTAAATATATTCCTATTTCGTTTCTCTAATCTGCAATTCTATCCCCGGTATTAAGACTAATTTAACTTTTGTTTCAAAACACTAGACCTTGGCAAGACTTTATGGGTAAATTTCTACTAAAGAATAACTCAGATGTCTTCCCTTCTTCTCTTGAACTGACCACAGAGCAACAAAATCTTCTTGATTTGCATTCTGTATTCTCAAAAAAATATTGTACTGCAAAAAATGCCACTTTTCTTTCACCTGTGGAGGGCTGGTTCAGATTGCTGTTCCCTCCTTGCAGCAGTTTCTGGGCACCAAATGGAAAAAGCAAGCTGGACCTTTTGAGTCTCACTTCTCTCAAACTTCCCTCTAGTCCAGTGATACCTGCAGCACCTTTGCCACCAGTATTTTCTGCAGTGCTGTTTGAGCTGTGTGCCTGACTAAGCAACAAAACTGCTGAGTCTCCAGAAATGACATTTCCAGGTGGAAACCTCTGAGGCCTTCAGATTTCTCCCATGGCTGCTTTTACTGATGAAAACCCTGCTGAGGACTATGGTACAGCAGTGCACTGAGACCCCCAAGAAATTCAGAGCTGCTCTGTGATAGTCACTGCTTCTATACCCAGGGAGAAGGAGAAGGGCTCAGGAGAATGGGTAACGTCCAAATCTTTCACAGCACGGCTGGCCAGGAAGAGCCACAGTACAAGCAGGTATTGCAATACTCTTGGAGCTTTCAGACAAGGGGTAAAGAAGGGTTTGGGGGCTGTAACTGCGGGCCTGTCTTTCCTGCTCCTTGCTGATGCCCTATGTCACAGCCAAATAGAACCAAGGGAAAACCACAGAACTGCATTGTCAGGTCGCCCCTCAGAAACCCTGACTGAGACACTGAAACTGTTCTCCTCCAGTGTTACATGAGCTCTTTATCTCCCCAGGCTTCTATAGAAATGGTGTGTTGGCACAATGTACTATTTCTCTCCTGATATTTAGAAAGAGTCAAGGGATGATGACAAGGGAATGGAGCTCCTTCTGCCCAAGGAACCCTGAGGTAAGCCAGGGCACTTCAGCCCAGCATGGGCTGAAGGGGAGAGATCTGGGTGAATACAGATCTACCTTACTTGTGGAGGAGTTAGGAGGTATCAGATGAACAGAGCAGCTGTTTCATAAAAGAAATCGGTGTTTACAAAGGACACTACAATGCACTGAAACTACCTGCTACAGGGTGATTGGAATCAGATGTTAGCACAGGTTCAATACCTGGGTAACTTTACGGATAAAAAGCGTGGTGGTTATGGCAGACACATCTGTTGAATTTAACATCTCCCAGTTCAAAGCTGGGAGAGCATTTTGAGAAAGAACATTTTGTACAGCTTCTCCTGTTACCTGGTTCTTTCATCCGCTTTTGGCTGTTGTCAGATAGAGGACTCTGGGCTAAACAGACCCGTGGCCAGATCCACTCTGGCTGCTCTTAGGCTCCTGTGTTACTGTGCTTTCCTGCAATTATGTCACATCACACAAGATCCACAGGGTATCTGTGGAGTTGCTTAGAGGAGAAACTAACGTTTCTGTGCAAAAGGGATCTGCTCACAGTGTGGCTTGTGCCATAAAGTAGTTGCTTTCTCAGGCTGACAACTTCTCATCATTTGCAACGCTCTTGCCAGGGCCCAGGCTTTCAGGGAGGACCTCATGCTGCTATCCACTTTGTTAAAAAGAAGTTGATTTTATATTTAGTGGTGCATGGTGTGTACAGATGAAACAAATCACTCCTATAGACTCAGCAAGATGAATAGGTCCTGCTGAAAACTAGCAAGGAAGGCTGAATGCAAGATTAATATGCAGTCCCAAGTTATGCTTCCCACAACTTTTATTGATTATTTGGTAAGTAAAAAAACCACACAATTCCTTCTATAATTCAGACTAAAATTCTTGTGCAATCATTCTTAGAAGAAAATAATTTGTCTGTGAGGAGAGCCTTTTTGACTGGTTACTTACTCTTTGAGGGGCAAGAGGTTTACAAGCATCCCATAATCATTTTAGTGTTGTTTGTCAACAAATTCTCAACATAAGCACAGAATTCACAAATAGAAGAATTGTGCTGCCTGGAGGCTTCTGCATGCTGGAAGGTTATCCCAGGCAATAAGAAAGGACCTGTGATCTATTGGTTTCCCCAACTCTAACTTCAGTTTGTAACTATGAACTGGTGACTCCTACTGTGAGACAGTAAACATCTCTGTTCTGAGACTGTGGTGGAGAACTGGTATCAAGAAGTGTTTCAAGGTTCAGGGACTGGACAAGGCATAGACTGCAAACAAGCAGTGTCTTGTGTGAAGCCTTGATGTTCGAATGATGCCCTATGCTGTTTCCTCATTTGTTTTGTAAATGACCTTGTTGAAGAGATGTACTTTCTGGGTTAGGGGGGCTTCTTTCTGTCAGAATTTTACACTAGTACGTAAATTATCAAATTTACACAGAACAGAGAATTGCAATGTCTTCTCTTCTTTCCCAGTCAATAAGAAGTGCAATTATCATTCATTTACTGCCTTAATTATGTTTCTTTAAATTAATATGAGTGCTTCCAAAATCATCAATGCTTGGCTGCAAAGGGGAAATTCTGACTAAAATATGAATCCATAGCACGTCATCTAGAGCATGTGAAAAATTATAACCTGTAAGGTCCAATGCTTTGTATTGATCTTACAGAAGAGACAAATCTCATGGGTCAAAGTTGAAGTGATACGGACAAGCAAAATCAATAATAATTTTAAAAATAGACTTTTTTTTTCTTTTCTTTTACTAATTCATGAAAAAAATAAAGGAGCACCATAAGACTTGCACATTATGGATGTTTTACAGATTACTGCTAGTGTTTTTTTTAATTAATTATGTTTTTGGAAAATATTTTGTGCCAGCATCCTGTTGGCAAAAACACATTTTCAAAGCTGAAATCAAGTATTCCTATCCCAATAGATCTGGCTTCTATTGTGGTATGGCTAGTACAAAGGTTTTTGGTACCTTGAACACATAAAAACTGCAGCTTTTCTTCTTCCTTCAGTAACAGTCAGAATTGCCTGTGACAGAATAGAAAGACCCCTGACATTCTGTGATGAATTCTCACTGTCTGGTTTCTGACTGCTATTCCTGTCTCCCCAGGCCTTTTCCCATGTCCTATGAAGGCAAAACCAGGAGGTAATAAGTACCTGTGCTGACTCAGTCTGGTGTAATGATGCAGTCCCATCTACATCACCATGGTAAGTAAAATTAGCTGAACAAACTGCTCAAATATTTTCTTCAGCTGCTCCTAAGATTGTAAGTTGGCACAGTAATCTCCAGAACTTCTCTGAAATGATGTCTGTGCAAAATTATTTTTGGTGCCACAGACTTCTCTGTTTTCTGACTGCTTGTGCTAAATCATATGTAACAAATCTTAGTTATTTTAGGTGTGGAAAGACCTAGATTTTTCTTTGTTCTGTACAAATAAAGCCAGATCCTCTGGGCTGGAATTTTTTGAAAGCTTTCTGTCACTGAATCAGTGGTAGCAGATTTAGAGTAAAGCTGATTGCTTGTGAAACCTTGCAGTCAGTGAGGCCCTTGATCAGGTGTCTGGCCACAGGGGACGGGAGAAGAGGCGTACTGTCCTATCTGCCCTTAAAAAGAGTAAAAATCTAGGAGAAATCTCCTTGGTTGAAAGTATTCCAGGGCTTCAGCCTCCTGGAGGCTGGTTTGGATTTGATCTAGCATTATTTCAAGTTTCAACAGGAAAATTTCACGCAGCTTTACCCTCTTACCCACTCTTTGCCACACACAGGAATTTATCTGAGAGCTGCTTAGCTTTTTTCTTTCTCTCTTAGGAGAATCAGGCTGTTGTGGACTTTTGCCATGTACAAATAAAGCACCTCCACCTATTAAAGACGTCCCTCCATAGTGTTTTGCATGACATCCACTTATCAGTGTCCATCTTCCTGAGTATCTGTGTGCTGGCATGATCACATTAGTGTTTTTGAAGATGACTAAAATTAAGGTTAGTGTTCTGCAACATATGCCGGAAATGAATTTCTCTTGGCAGGGACCCTGGTGACATCTTAACCATTTAAAAAAATAAACCAAAGTTAGAGACCATATTTGAATTATTTTGTTAAAGGGCTCAGGAAAATGCTTCACATCCATGTTCCTTTTTTCAGTAAGTACTCCCAGTATTTTGCTGCTTCCTCTATCTTGTGCTGGGGCCTCTTGGTTGAAGAGAATGAAAATGAACATAAAAACTGCTGTTAAATGTTGTTATTATTTAAAGTCCTCAAAATACTGTACTGAATACTGTGGAAGGTGTCAACCATCAGGAGTGGTTTTGGCTTTTCCTAAGAGCCTATTGCAAAAAAGCATGCCTTGTACCTTTGCTGAGGAAAACTTGCCAACTGGAGACCGTGTGCGTGGGGGCTGGGAACAGGGTAGGAGAATCCCATACACCTAATTATAGTCTTTAATATTGCACAATGTTCATCAACCATTAAAAAACCAATTGTTTCATTTCTAAGCTCTTCCAGCTTAACATTAGTCACACACTCTACCTGCTGTGTTAAAAATCACAACCCTAAAAATGCTTATTTGAAAGACTCCATAATTTGGGAGCCACTTAGTCCAGGATTGTCCTTTCCCAGAGACAGCAGACTTGCCTCTGGGTGAAGGGCTACACCAGTGTAGCCAGTGGTAGAATCCAGCTAAGAGTATAGCGTATCATAGAATCGTTCAGTTTGGAAAAGAAATTTGAGTCCAACCAATAGCTCAACACTGCCAAGTCCACCACTGGACTGTGTTCCTGAGTGTCATATCTACTCATTTTTAAACACTTCCAGGAATGATAATTACACCATTTCTCTGAACAGCCTGTTCCAATACCTGACAACCCTTTCAGTGAAGAAATTTTTCTTAAAATCCAGTCTAAATCCCACCTCCCCTTCCCTCCAAGTTCAATTTCAGGCCACTTCCTCTTGTTTTATCACTTGTAACTTGGGAGAAAATACCAACCTGGTAACACCCTCCTTTCAGGCAGTTTTAGAGAGTGATAAGGTCCCCCCTGAGACTCCTTTTCTCCAGCTCCCTTAGCCACTCCTCATGGGACTTGTGCTCCAGACCCTTCAAAGCTTTGTTCCCTTCTCTGGGCACACTCCAGCACCTCAATGTAACTCCTGCAGAAAGGGGCTCAGAACTGGACACACGATTTGAGGTGTGGCCTCACCAGTGCCAGGTACAGGGAGACAATCCCTGCCCTGCTCCTGCTGGCCACACCACTGCTGATCCAGGCCAGGATGCCACTGGCCACTGACCTGGGCACAGCTGGCTCCTGCTCAGCCACTATCGACCAGCACCCCCAGGTCTTTTTCTTCTGGGCATTTCCCAGCTGCTATTCCCCAAGCCTGTAGCATTTAAAAAGTGCAGTGGGAAGTGGATGGAAGGAGTGTAAAGGAGCAGATTGAAATAGAGAAAGAAAAACAATAGGTACAAATTTCTACCAGTTTCCTCAGGCATCCATAGCAGCTGCTTAATGATACATGTATCATTATATCTTGGAGTAGTTGGAGGGCAGAAGCAGACTTGATTACACTACAGACAATTGTTTCACAATAATTCTGGACCATTTTTCATTAGCTGTCTCCCCTCACAGCAAAACAAGGGATAATTTTTTTCCTAAAAAATCTTATACCTCTAGAAGGTTGTCCAACAGTTAAAGATTTTTAATAATTCATCATGCGAAACATCTTGAGCTAAATACTAAATTTCCCAGCAATAACAACAAAAGATGAACGGAAGGAGCTGAGGTTAACTTGCTCTGATAGAAACAAAAGGGTAAATAAAAGGAACAATGCCATGATTTATCAGAACATTTTTATTGCACCCTCTGCTTTGACAAGTTTTGTCATTCAGTCTGCTGAGACAAACCAGTTCATTCCAAGGAAGCTGATTAAGTAACTGATTAAAACAAAGCAACAGATTTGTCTGCCTATAATCATTTACCATGACACGAGCATTAGGTAGCAGCTCTTTATTGGTGAGTGCAGCTGCTGACATTACCTTTCACGAAATATAAGGATTTTTGGTTTTGATCACCTGTCCTAGACCAGCAGGCCCCAAGGTGATATGACTGTAATGATGTGAGCAACAACTTTTATGGCAGTTACTTTATTTTCTTCCTTTGGAACTACCTCTAAAAAGAAATGTCTCATTCATTTGTATGTGGTACTCCTGACTCCAGACTAGATGGACTGAATGTACCCAGCTATGAGTAAGGAGCAATTTTTAGGGAGAGAAGCCTTGGTAATTCTTTTAGGTCTGCTTCCCAAGACACACACTCTGATGGCTCCACCTTGGCTTTCCAGCATGGGTAAAGCAGGTGATGGTGGCGGTCTGCATAATTTTCAGTTTGTTCCTAAAACTTGATTTGGGAGCCCGAGGTTGCAGCTGGATACCTAGGATTTACCAGAGCATGTTAAAGAAAGCATATTATTTCATGTGTAATGAAAGGAACTGAGAGTGAGAGACTCAAACCAACATCTGTGGTTTTCAGTATGAGGTAAGGGGTCTATCTGGCTACCAATGTGATCAGCCACAGCAGGCTCTTCCTGTGAGATGTTTTGAGTATGGCTGTGGTTGGTTAAGCACTAGCTGCCTGCCTTTTTAAAATGCCTAAACTCTGGAATTCAAAGCAAGAGGCCATCATTGTTCAGGATCTCATCCTTACAGACAGCAATGTGTCCAGGAGCTCTATTTCCAAAATCTGGTCTTGTGAGCAGAATGATGTGAAGCAGCTACTGAAAATGGCAAAAAATGATAAATTTTGATTCTTTGTCTGCAAGAAGAAAATGCATTTTTCTTTCCTTAAAGGATCACAAATTTTCAATTTACAGGAAAAAAAAAATCTAGTCTTTAGATACTGAGTCCTTCAAATACTGAAATGAGACCATCTATAAAAAATGTATTCACATTCCATACTTCATCTTGGTTATCAACAAAATGAAAACCACTTCTGAATATAAGACCATTGGAATTTGGATGTGCTTCTTAAAATTGTTGGTTTAGCAACTGATTCTGTGATCAAATGTGTTCTGAAATGTTGGGTCCTGCACTGGTCACTGCATTGCAACCCAGACACTTTTCTAACCTTACTCAATTCATCATTTCCTTGTTTGAAGATTGTAATTTCAGTAGGTTTTCAGAGGAAGAGAAGATAGCAGCTAACTACGGAACGCAGCAAACTGTAAAACACCCTGCTGTGTTCACTTTTACATTGCCCTAGCAATTGATGCTGTTTCTTCTCTGGCCCTGTGAGTTACAGCTTTAGTAAAGTGTTGCCAGATTCAAGTCAAAAGGCCTCTGCTGGCACTGCAGAATGACAATTCTTATCTGTTTTCTATAGCCTGACATTTTCAGTAAGGCCTGGAAGGTTTGGTTAATAGGGTTTGTCAAAAGGGAGCTACAATATAAAATGTTGAAATATGGAAGGAGAGCGTAGCAGAGAACCCGTGTCACGTTAAATGTTACCAAAGCAATTTTTAGGAGACTAATTATTCACAATAGATAACTAAACTGTAAATCTCTATTACAAGTGGGGGATTGAATGTGAGTTTCCTTGGAAAGCAGTTCTGAAGTCTGCTCCTTTAATAGCTAATGCATAAGGAAAAGGGTAGATGTGCCAGAGGCTCTGGAAGATGAGAGGTCAAAGGATGAATGGACAATAACTCCTGGATTCATTCCCTCTGCAAGTCCTAAAAAGACATATTTGCATTATAAAATGCCTGATAGACTTTTTTTTTAATAGTCTGATATTGAAAGAATTCTGATGTAATAATTCTTTATGACTATTGATGACTAGAAAAAAGATGGAGGGATAGATATCTAAAGAGATATATTCTATATATGCTTAGGCGTTGTGCTCAGCTGGATTTTCAAAGAACAGTGATAATCGGGTACTTCCTAAAATTTCATGTCCTGCCTTTTGGGTGCAAAGTCCCTTCTAGGATGGCAATTGCACTTGCTAATGTCCCTCTGAAATCCTGTGGCCTATTACCTGAAATAGCACATAGTGGGTAATCTGTGTCCTGAGGCAATATTTGTTCCTGTCCTTTCTCTCGTGAGGCATTTTGTGAGAGGAGAGGAAAGGTAGTGGACAGTGCCTGTGACAAGAGGTTTTCTGACATATTCTTCTGTGGTAGTTCCAACGATATTTCTTGTTTCTATTCTCTAGATGCTACTCAGCCTTATGGATCCCTTTGGATGCTTTTATTTATTACTAAGTAGTTTTTAATAAGTAGATGACACATTGTGGCAGAAACTCTAAGTCTGACTGTAGTTTTCCTGTTATTAACTCTGCTCTGTCTCTTTATTATTGCTTCTGCAATAAATTACATTTGCCCTGTAAATATATGGAGACTTGCCAACACAAGACAACTGCTATGGAACTGAAAATGTATTCCTAACTAATAGAGATGTAACTATACTACAGATTGTGTGAATTCTTCATTCTGATTTGAAGGGTATCATCCAGCTCATTACTAAGGCATACTAAAAGAAGCTCTTGCTTCTTTATGGAAGAGTTAAAAGGCAAAACTGTTCAGAGCATACTAGAAAGGTAATTTCCTTCTTGGAGTTTATCTGCAGCTGTAACACTTGAAAAATGCAGTAAGGTTGTCTCTGGCAAAGCATATGCTCGTAAGTGGGACTCCAAATCTTGGAATTACTGGGTATTAGTGAGAAATGTTTATGTCCAAAGCGATTGCATTAGACATGACTTAAATGTAGACAGGATGAAGGAGAGATAGATTTCTTTTCTTCTTACAAACAAATATGTAAAATTACTGTACTGCAGAAAGTTTGCAAATCCCATTATTCCTTGCCATAAACATTAAAACATTCTTTTTGCTCTTCCTATTGATTCCCAGCAGTGATCCATATGGCTGGAAAAAACCAAACCCAGCACTTTTGACTAAGCAGTGACCATAGTGGCACCCTGTATTATGATGGTTGAGGGTCCTGTTACCTTCACATGCATTTGTCTAGTTGATGAATTCTATGAGCTTCAAGCAATAGACCACCAAAACCTGTTGCCTGGCCCTGGAATTAATCTGTGCCTCAGGACTTCACAGGTTTGGAATATTTTCAAGAGCTCTGCCCTGACAGACAGGATGATTCTCTCTGTGCTACTGCTGAGTATTTCAGGCATAACTGTGGCAGGCTGTGGTTATAGTTAATGTGCAGTAACTCTGTACAGAACAGCCTTTTCCCCTGTCTTAGAAAGCACAGTGTGATGAACCACATGCATCAGACAGTCACTGCACTTGCACAACAAAGTGGGTATTTCTGGAGCTGATTGTTTATTATGCACCTCTCGTTATGACAGGTGAATTCTAAAATAACAACTTTATTTGCTTCTCTGTGCATCTAAGCTAGGATTATTCATGCCCACAGAGTCATGAACAGAAATACAATAACTCTTGTCCAGGGGAGTCTGTCTTGTATCTGTATTTAGGGAGCAGCAAGCAGATTGTTACATCAAGGAATGAACTATCAAGGAACTGCAGAGAGGAAGCGTGCACTGTTTTACTAGTGAAGTAATTCTGTACACAGAAATGCTCCTAATTATTCAGCTGTTTGCAGTCACATACTGCAGATGATTGTTGGGTTTATTCTAGGAAATCCCTGTTCTGGTGAGTCTTTAGATTAGCCTCACAATTATAATATCTGTTTTTAGAAAGGTTTCTTAGACTTTATCTTCAGCAAAACTACTATTAATATCTGTCATATATGAACAGTAATTACTGGTAAACGTGTGTTCAATTCTTTCTGTGCACTTAATTTTCATTTATTAGAGTGGCAAATTTTCTGTGTATTAATTTTAATTCAGAAGAGTGGCAGTGAAATTGTACAAGATAGTATAGTAAGAAAGAGTAGAGCAAAATAAGTTCAAAAGCAGAAACAAAATTTCTTGAGTTTGGGTAAGACGTGGTTTGCTATGCAATGGAGCAGTTCCATCAGAGTTCCAGGGCAAGGGAATGCTTCATAGTAGTCTACAATAGGTAGTTGCTACAGCAATAAAATATGGAGAGAGGTGTGTAATAGAGAAAAGATAAGCCTAGAGTCTGGTAAATGGACAGTGAAACAGGGGATTAAAGGTCTGACCTTCTCATAATAGTCTCCAGTGTTTTCATCTGAGTAAAGTGTAGAGATTGCCTTGCACCCTGGTGTAGCTGATGTCTCTGAAGTTTCCAGAGACTTTGGGGCTTCACAGAATCACAGGATATGCTGAGTTGGAAGGGACCCACAAGGAATATTGGGTCCAAGTCCTGGCCCTGCGCAGGACACCTCTAGAATTGCACCATGTCCCTTAGAGAGTTGTCCAAACACTTCCTGAACTCTCTCAGGCTAGTGCTGTGACCACTTCACTGGGGAGAACATTCCAGTGTTCAACCACCCTCTGTGTAGAGAACGTGTTCCTGGTATCCAACCTAAACCTGACACAACTTAGTCTGTTCCCTTGGGTACTGTCACTGGGCACCAGAAAGAATTGATCAGTGTCTGCCCCTCTGCTTCCCCCCTTCTGTCAGTGCAGAGGCCAGAGGCACAAGAGGTTTTTTTTATATGCGGAGCTTCCAGTTGTAAGAAGTGTCTTTCTGGTAGAGGACACAGAGAAGAGGTGAGGATCTCATTGTTGGCCACTTGGGAAATCTGACTGATGCTCTTATGCAGTCACTCATCTTGATCTGTGCTAGTTCTGTGCTGCTCCATTTGAGAGTCAAATTCAATTTCACTATTAAAGGACTCATACACATTATTATACAGTGAAGAACAGGTACTTCATGGGGAGGATGAAAATGGAGATTCTTAACCAACCCTTTTTCTACTATTTTATGGCTGTTGAGGCCAGACAAAAGGAGTGTTTTGACTGACCTAATATGCACTGGATTTTAGCCTGTAAAGATGAATACAGTAAGTATTCTGGACTGAGGTCTATGTTATCTGAGAAAATAAATAAATAAATAGTAAATATGAAAATTTCCAGGAATATATGGGTGTTATGGCTATTTTTGTTTGCTTTATTTTTTTTTTTAGAGCTTTGAATTTATAACTAAGTTTAAGCAGCTCTCTTGCACTGGTGATTTTCAAGTGAAAACTGTTTTGTTTGAGAGCTTTGGACTATCTCAGTTCTTGACCATTAATGTAAAACTGGTTTCGTTTTCTCACTTGATTCTATAAGAACTACTGCAGTTTGCTTATCATGTAACTCTTATTAAGTCTTCAAGAAACTGGTGCATCTTCTTTTTAACAAAGTGTATTTTTGGAAGATTTTGCGAAAGCACAGGTGCTACTGGTGCCACATTTTTTTGCTTGTTTTATTTGTGGCAATCTTTGCATTGACTAATGCTTGTATGAACCCCATCTGTACTATCTCTTTTTTTGGTGAGGAGCCCTCAGTCCTGCACCAAGCCCCAGCAGTGAAAAGGGGTTAAATAGGCTGTGGATGAAAAAAAACCACGACAAAATGTTTCCAGTGATTTTCCTAGCTTTCCTTTTAGGCACTCATTAAAGAGCCTGTTAGTCATTTGCTTAGTAGTCCACACATATGCAAGGAAAGGAAAATGAAATTTTCTCAGAGCTCTTTGCATTCAAAGTAACTTCTTTCCCTGTAAAAATGTCACAGAACAGTGAAATAAACTTTCTGATAAAGCTGTCTGTAGTCATAGAGTTGTGATGGACTCAACTCATTCCAGAAATGTCACAGAACCTGCACGAGGGAGGTGGAGCCACTGGGATACTGCTGAATTTCTTCTGGTATGAAGAAGTACCAACATTAATAAGAGATTATCCTAAATAGATGCTTCCTCTTCTTCCACCAGAAGAGGTTGCAAACCATGCTGCTGTCTTTTGAGAGCAGCACCTACTAACATGTTTTAGATAAGTCCTTTTATTATAGGGAGTTATTCAAATGTAGTATCATAAATTGTTCTGCTACACGTTATTATCCATATTCAATTATTTCTTTATACTTCAGAAAAGAAAACTAATGCACAATTGCCACTGCTATCTCTTGAGCAAACCCTCAGCTTTCAGCTGCAGCAAATAAGTCTGTTTTAATACACAATTATGTATTTCAGTGGATGGTTAAAGTTCATTCCTCTTAATATACTTATGATATAAAAATACAGACTGAAATGGAGGGAAGAGCATTCTGGGTTGCACGGGTTTTTTTCTTTATTTATGCTCACACTGTGTTTTTAGTATATTTATTTGCAGAAACAGTAACTTAGTTTTTAAAATAAACTTTGCCTGGAACTAGGAGTAAAGGGCAGAAGATTTTGACAAGGCATTTACATTTTTTTTTCCAAAAAATGACTAAATAGTTTGCATTTGCCAGGAAGAAAAAGGGCTTTTTTCCTAAATAAGCCATCACATTCAAAGTTGATTTGTTCCAAGGAAAGGAGCTGAAATTAGTTACTGACATGCAATAACTCATTTCTTATTTTACCAACAGTAATTAAATTGCCTGGAACTGTTGTCATTTAACAGCTTATTAATTGACTAATGTGCATTACTTGCACGCAGGCTATAGGTAAAATCCAATGATTAGGAAAGGAAGAAAGGAGGAGAGGAAAAACCTCACTGCTTTTTGTGACCATCATAGATGAATGATTAATTTATTTCTTAACAGAGTGTCATTTTTGCAAGCACTAATAGGTCAAATTTTAAAGCTGCAATCTCATCAGCACTAGTCCTAAAGAAGGAAATGGTAGTAATCTAGTAATTCTTTGGAGATGAGAAAAATGAATAATTGCTTCTGCTTTCTTTTAACCATGTGAAGTTTATATAGCTATCTCTTCCTTAAAAATAAATGATTTCTGTTTGGATGGGTATTTACATTATAAAATGCCTTCCTCTAATCCCATGATTGGCCAAATATTGTGAAATTTTTCTCCTTTTGTTCCACCAACGTGGAAAGAAATTTTGTCACATGCATCAGGGAGTCTCAGTCTAATAGAACTACACACAAATGTGGTTATAGGCAAGTTCAGCAGCTTTGATTGTGTCCAGTCAAATATGATACATTCCAGTGCTGCATTAGTGGCCCATGTGGGCAAAAAAAATCAATGAGGTCAACATCTAGGTCCCAGCTGAGAATAATCCATTTCATAAAAATAAACTGAGAAGTTCTCAGTCATCCCAGTAAACTCTAATTTATAGTGTTGGAGGCTCCTAACAAAGTCTATGACTGTGTAAATAGACAGGGAAACATAGGTGAAGTTTTTAAAGGGAGAAATGTGAGATGGGATTTTCTGAATACCTAACCATCAAGAGACTTATGACAATAGTGTCCTTCTAGGAAGCTGGAAATCATCAATTAGAGGACGTGGGGAGGGAAACAAATTAGTTATGTGTCCTGCTTCAATGTGAGAGCAGCATGGAAATTCAGTCCAGTGAGGTAGCAGTTAAGACACTGATGAAAACAAAGCCAAAAATATGAAAGTCATGGTATAGGGCTACTTGGAGAGCGAAGGGGAATGGAATAGCTCCAGGACACGAGGCTGACGAGACTATCCATATTCCTCAGTTTTATACACCATGGCTGGGAGTTGTTTGTCCAAATGCAGGAATCAATAGTGCCCATATCTCCATCTGCTTGCCTTTGCAGGTCTGTGATAGAAATCAGGCGATTCTTACCACTGTTTTTCCTCTTTGAATGCACAGGAGGTGAATTGTGAGCACCCTTCAAGTGCTTACTTTTCTGCATTGAGTAGAAAGGGAGTCTGTACCAACAGATGGGATGTAGAGACCTCCACTGTGGATCTGTGAAGTGGGAGAAGATTAATCCCATTTGGAAGTGCTTGCCTGTCTTATCTGGGGACTTGGCCAAGTACGCAGTTCTTAAATGTCACTGAACCTGCATCAGGCCCAAAATATGGTGGTAGTTTTGGGGTCACCATCATTCTTGTTGTTCAAATGCAGGCCACAGGGAAAGTGAAGCCTTTGAATTTCTATGATCATGGTGCAGAAAGAAGGAAAAAACACTGAGTGTGCAGTCAGACTCCCTGGAATTCGTTAGGCTGTCTTTCAAAGTGCAACTTCATGTAAGTCCATAACGTGCTTGTTTTTATTTCAATAAAACAGTAATTTTGACAATAACTAAGTATGTCTGGCAGAATAGATGGGAAGGCTATGAAACTATTAATAACATTTGGACACCTCCTGCACTGTTTTAATGCGTCACAAGTTAGCACAGTATTGATTCAGTATCAAAGTTCTGAGAAACAAGCCTCTTACCAATATCTAGGATCCGATGTTGTAATTGAACTAGAAAATGTTAGATTTCCAGCATTACTGCTGAGAATTCTTCCCAATAAATGTGTGTTTTCCACTGGGGCTGAAATCACTGCAAGTGTTAGTTTTAATTTTTTTCCTTTTTGTATTTTTCTCATCACAGAGGTTCCCTTTCTCCCCTCTGTGTGTAAAATAAACATAATGGGGCCAACCCTTGCATTTTACTACCCTGACTTGTGGGAACATCCTTTCACATACTTGGGTTAGATAATTAAATCTTTTGTGGAAGGATTAAACTTTGTAGAAAGGAAAATGAGTGGAATTAGAAAATATTATGTAGGGAAAAGACCCAGTAGGAATCATGGGCAGAAGAAGTCTTTGTCAGTGTGCAAGGAAAAAGGAGAAAGAACAGAAAGAAAAAGAGAGCCATTGTTATAACACTGAAGCAGAAGGAAGAATTAAGAGTTACTTCTTAAAGGAGAAATGAAACAGTCTGAAGGAAGGAAGTGAGAATTGCTGTGTAGGTAATGGATGTAATGAGTACTGGTATACCAAAATACCTGGATGGTACACCAGTTTCCATTATATGTGCCTCCTTATTACAAGATGTCCCTCAGATTTGCATATTCCTTTTATCCAACATCTCACATCTACAGCTGTTAACCTCCTGAGTTTGTCAGTAAAACTGAAGTAATGCAGAATACACTTTTTTTATTTCCAAAGCTCATTTTTGATTTTTCTTCTTAGATCTAAGATCACAATATTCTAGTTTCTTTCAAGATCATAAAGGTAAGCCAAAATGTTGATTTTTTTGTTTTGTTTTTGTTAGATGCCAGTGGTTATTTATCTATGCAGTGCGCCTGCATGAAAAGTGTCATTCTTTCTTTCCTGGTAAGTGGCCTCAGGTAGAGTGTCCTGCAAGGTAAAAGTCCAATTTTGTTAGCAGAAGATACAGCTACGTAGAAGGGGTAAGAGGACAGAAAAAGAGAGTTAGGAATGTCACTGCCACTGCAGTGGCACCTTTTGTCAAGTTACTTCAGTAAATTTATCCAAAGGCTGTCAAAATACATTTTTGCTTCTAGTCTGTGAACTACCAGTGCTGGGCATGGTGTGGAGACATTTGCCTCCCTGGTGGCTTTTTAAAGTGCCTGGGTTTTCCTTATCTGAAGTTATGCTGCTTTCAGTGAGAGTATCTTCTGTGTGAGAAGATACGTGGAGTGTAGGAAATCTTATTTCTGGTAGGAAGCCAACAGTTCTCCTTATCCCTGGTTCCTGGTTCATCACACAGTTGATGCCAAGTGGCCGAAAAGCCACAGCTATAAATAACTTGCTGGTTACATGTATTTTGTTCTTTGATTGTTTTTCCATAGCTAATTATGTATAACAGAAATAATATGTCAAGTGTAGATAGCCTATTTATCCTTTTTCTTATTCATCTTAAATGGCTTCTAACCAAGAATAAAATGTGCCAACAAACCACAAGTGACAAAATCTGAACCTGTAAGTACCTGTGATCTACTTCAGAATACATGTTTAGCATTTAAAATGGAAGTGACACTGACTTGACATCATTGCACACATCAAAATTTTACAAGAAAAGAAGAACTGAAGAACTTTTTAACCTCCTATGTTTTCTAAACAAATACAGTCCAAAAAACATTTAATGTTTCCGACTGGTTGGGCTGTAGAAGAAAAAAGCAATTTCAGTGGTTCAAGTCCAATAAAATTTTTTTCTGGACCACACATATCAAAAAGATACAGAAATTATGAATTGTCTAGATCAAAAGCAGTTCCCAAAGCCATCTGGCATATCATCAGGCCCTGTGATTCCTCATAATGCTGTAAAGTTAATCTACTGTCTCATTAAAGTAGCTGACAAATCTCATTGAAAAGTACTGCAAATCTGTGTATCTCTCAGCTGTATGAGCGTAAGGGCAAGTACAGACAAATCTTTCAAGAAGATACCTTAGAAAGGATGCCAACCTCCTGAGAAAAACATTAAAATAAAACTCATGTTTTGGTGGTTATGGTTAATGTCACAGACATTTCTGCTAAAACTAACTTCTCATACTGGTGTATGAGAACTGGTGTATGCACTTTTGCACTCTCACACCAGTTGGTTTGACTATCTGTTTATTCTCACTCCAGACTGAAACAAGTTTTAGATAAATGGAGAAACATAACGTGAAATTTTCTATTCAAAGATCTGAATGTCTTGCTTTTTCAACTGCAGAAAACTATTCTAAAATACCTTTGGAATTTTACATTGCATTTGGTGAAATGGCAGTAATTACTTGACTCTGCTAATGCTTGCTTCTGCTTACTCATCTACTTAAGAGACGTAATGCCAGTACAGTTGCAGTGTTCTGGTGGAATTACCAGTGCATGAGAATTTGTATTTGTAGCTGTTGCTCCTGTGGTGACACAGTTCTATGTGTCCATAACATCACTGTTATCCTAGACAACACCAGACACAGTTTGCTTGTGGCATGGTTGCTGGGACAGGGCTCCTGTCATTTCAGGAATGGTCTGATGTGTTGCTGCTCCAATTCAAACTGAGGGGCTGTGCATTATTTAGTGCACAAGTTTTAGTAGCCAGTGTGTGAAACTCACATGCTCACAAACCAACAAAGAGAAGGGAGCACATAACATGGGATTCAGAAATAATTCATGATGATTTCGTTTAATTTGAGTTACTATAACCCTAAAGCTCCATTAAAACCTAAAATGAATGCTATTTCCTCCTGAGAGCAGAGAACAATCTGCTAACTTTTGCCAAAATGAGAGCTATTATGGTGTACAACATGAATGCATATAAATTACAAGGTTTATATTTGTTGTTTTTTCTAATGTTAACTTTGACTGGCACAACAAATTAAAAGCAAGAGGGATAGAAAAGGAAAAACATGCATCAGATTAACAAACATGCAAAGAAGTGTAATTTCTAACTACAAAACACAAGACCTTCACACTTCAAACAATCCAAACAGGTTTTCTTTTAATGATTAGGTTTCACTTTTTTCCCCTTTATACTAGGGATGCATTGAAAACTACAGTAGTATTTGGAAATAATTCAGTAAGCTGGGTATCTCCTTTTTTCACAACTCTGGTAACACTGGGGATGTTTCAGGTTTCCTACTGTTACAGTTTGGTGCAAGGAATACAGGAAAATAAAAGTAGGTTGAAAATTCCTGATTGAAACCAATGTAAAACATCAAAAGAAATTTCTCATCTCAGGACATGACACTGAAACTGTTCCTGAACACTGTTTTAATGGCACTTGCAGCCTTTTGCAGGTAAACAAATAAGAAGTTGCTTTCCATTAAGGAAGACAGATGCTGCAGAGAGTCTGTGTCTCCCCAGAGCAGCTGCTCTATCTAAGATCCAAATAGGTCATTTAAGCCCTGATCCCAGAATGAGAGCTATTGGGTCAAAATGTGCCTATCCAGGGACCAAGTCATGACCTGATAAAAGTAAAAACTGGGATTTTTATATATATTTAAAATGTTTTCAGGACATGAATATTTCAGAAGACTATTTTTCCTACCTCACTCTTTATATTTGATACAAAGATCTTCAACTTTTGTTCATTTTAACTCAGCTGATTTTTTCTCCCATAGTTCAGCTCTTTTTTCATTCAGATAGTTTAATTTACCCACTCTTTTATACACAGAGCTACTGTGTTTATGGATAGTGAAATGTTTTTCTATATGTCAATTGAGCTTTTAAAAAGTATTATACTCTGCAGGCATGCAGGGGATGATGTTTAAACATAGCTTTCTCTTGCCTAGGCTTCCAGATGATTGAATTTTGAATCTCCTATGAGGTAAAAAAATTGATTATGGACCATTTTGAATAGGGTTTGGAACATAATTCTATCACTATCTATTGATGTGCATTACCGGAAGCATCATAAAGCAACTGGATCCAGAATGTCTTTTTAAGGAGATTATTGGATAGGCAATGGCTTAACATTTCTAGCTTCCTGTTGAATATTTTGAGCAGGGAAGGGTATTGCAGCACAAGTCTTCTGGAATATTACCTTTTCCTTCTTACAGGAGCTTAAACCACTCATCAACATGCAGTTGGAAAAGCAACAGCTGTCGAAGAAGTGAGGGGCACTCAGGGAGGGGTGGCAGGGACAAGCTGAAGGCTCCTTCCCGTGCTGGCTCCTTCCTGTGCTGGCTCCTTCCTGTGCTGGCAGTGAGCTGGGGCAGCTGAGGCTGACGGTGAGGAGGGTGGAGGGACTGCCATTCCCACTGCTCTGCATTGTCCCACCCCACCTGCCTTCTCTGCCACCAAAGCTTTTGGCTACAGTGACCAACCCACACTTCATGGCATCTCAGATGCCAGCAGGAGTCAAAAGATGCCTTCTCCACACAATGAGCTTTTCAAGATGTCTCAGAGTTGTTCAGTAGTGGAATTAAGAAAAGGCCAGATCAGATTTGCAATTTTCCCTGTTTTCCTTTTCCTGCTTTGTCACTTGTATTTTAACCCTTTTCCTACTGAAGAAAATGTGAATTTATAATCCTTACAGCTTTGGTCTTTCCCTTTTCATAATAAAAAGAATCAACTTTTAATGTTCTCCATGAGTCTAAAACATTTCCCATGTCTGTTAATTTCCTTCCTCTATTATTTCCAATTACAAAGCCATCAGTCTCAGTTCTATCACTGTTTTTGGCTTTCTCACTCCTTTTTTTTTTCCTTTGTAGTTTCAAGTTCACTCTTCTATTGCTAAAAAATCCTAGTATTTTTATTCGCGTTCTAAATCTGACTGCTTCCAAATCCCTAGGGTTCCAAGGCAATATGTTTGGTAATGACTTCATAAGAAAGGAAAAGGAAACAAAGCCAATTTGTGTTTTCCATTGTTGTGATAAATGCATATCTGAACTTTTAGCTGGTCTTGGCTTCAAAAAATAAAGTAACCAACTTTACTGGGTGACACTATGCACAAGCATCTTTTTTTTTTTTTTTGCTTTTTTTGTGCTTAGGTGACTTATCCTCCACATTTGAAAGCAAAAGTAAGAAATGCAGCCATAAAATTGAAACAGGGGATTACTATAAACATGAAATTAGAATAAGGTCTAGGCATTTGAACAAAGATTAATGTCATCTTATAGCAGGCACAACATAAAATCCCGTGAAGAAAAGCCATGCCCTTAAAGAGAGCACAGAGGTGCATATGACTAAAAACCCTTTGAAAATAACCATCACAAATTCAGGTTTTGAGGAAATCAACTTTTTCTCTGGAAGATACCAAATATTATCGGGATTTTCTGTTAAGGAATATTTTGTTGACATGCATTGTGTTGTAAGCCCTCAATAAAAACTACCAATATCCCTGAATATTTATGTGATGTTCTTTTCTTTCTTGCTGTCTCTTAAAGTGATTGTATTCTTCATAAGAGAGGTGATTGCAAAGCCTTTCCCAACTTCCTCTTTCCTCTTATCTTACCCTGGAGTTTAACTGGGACCAGGTTTTGTTTCCCTAAGAGTTCTTGTGTATTTATACCTGTGCAAAGGCAAACTGAACAGAACACACATTTTCTAACCATGAAACTGAAAAAACCCCTCAAGCAAAACAGCTAAATTTCAGCCCCACCACCCTTAGAGCACCTGCTCAGGGCCAAGTTTTCTGCACTAGGAACCTCCCAATCCACTGTGTGCAAAACTGCTTATCTGAATTTGCTGGTTTTGGGGCAGAGCTCCCAGTGACCCGTTTAAAATCAGGGCAAGTTTAGTGTTCAGTGTGTCCTGCTGTAGCCCCATGAGCAGTAGACAAGCTGGCTGACAAAGAGCAGGGTTCTGCCTTGCAATGCAGCCACACAAAAGTGACATTAATGCAGATGTGCTTAAGTAATAGTATAATAGAAGTGTCCTCAGAGGATGAATTGTACTGAGAACCGGTATACTGATGCTAAATTGTGCACTAAATTGGAGGCTTAAAAATGAGGAAGCTAGTAAAAAAGATGTTAAGGTGAAAAGTGAGGAAATTAAAGTGTTGCAGCTCAGCATGGGGGCTACTTAAACATCCCATAAAATGAGTAATAAATGACTACCCCTAGGAGGAAAAAAAAAGCAAAGAAAAAAGGAAAAAAAAAAAGAAAGAAAGAAAAAAAAGAGCAACTCAAAGAGTAGGATTGCAAAATAATAGGTATAGGTAAAGGCAAAATTCTGGAAAATCTGAATGTGTCTCTGCACCGGAAGGGAAGATCTCAGCTTATGAAGAGGATTATAATTAATGGCAGGTAAATATGAGACACAAATGCAGGGATACTAAAAGGCATTTTGCAAAGCAAACAGCCAAAAGCGTATAAGCAAATAACAAAGAATTTGTTTAAATCTACAAAGAGCAGGAAGCCTACTAAAGCAGACAGAGCCAGAGTCAGCTAAAGGACAAAGCACTGGGAGAGGGGGCAGAGGAGGAAACAGCTGTGTGGTGGCTCTCCTGGCTGCTTCTCCTGGCCATGCTCTTTCTGGCCTGATGTCCCCTGCTCTGAATAGTTCTTTTTCTTGCCACAAGCCTTCTCAAGTGATCTTGAATGTCTTTCTTTTCTATTTTTCTTTGGTCTGTGGACTTTGCTCTATCACTGGGCACAGTCTATGTCTTGTGTTTCCAACGGTGCCCTGGAGAAAGGGATATTTCCCAGGATTATTTAAGTCTAGAAGCATTTTGAAAATGGAATGCCTTTAAAATCCCAGACCCAAAAGATCCTTAGGGAATTTAATCTCTATAAATGTTTTGTCAACAGTTTCTTTTACCTCTTTTGTGGCTTATATTGCAATGATTGAAATGTGGGACCATATGGTATAACATAAGATATTAAAATGATAAAGAATACACAAAGCATCCTTGCAACAGCCTTGTGCATCTGTTTCAGCATCTTGGCTAAATTCCAATATGGGTTATTAGATTCCTAAATTCCCTACTCTTTAATTGTCTCTGTGATGATATTGAATTGTTTCTGTTCTAGTGTCCTGTGCATCTGTGCCTCAGTTTCCCAGCTGTACTGTCCTCTGATCAAAGAGCTGATTTAGGATTAACCCTTGATCCCTTGCTGTACCTAAACAGTCCTTGAGAACAAATTAATGTTTTCAGCCACTCTTCTGGGTTGCTTGTGTTCTGCGGGAGTTTTTGGAGGGCTGAAGCGGGTATTTCTCTCACCTTTTTGAAGTCTCCTGAACAGGGCACTTGAAGAGGAAGACACTTTGACAGTCCCACATCTTAAATAATGTGTTGTTAGCACCTCATTCTTCACTAAGCACCCTTTTATATGGTGAACATCCATTAAATTTTAGTATTGGGAATACCCTGTGACATGTGGAGGGGGGGAAAATGTTAAAATACTGTAAGTTTATAGCGTGCAGGCTAATATTGTTCCACTTTGTTCTCTGAATATTTTGGGAGTGTTTGTTATTTAGTAAGTAAAATGCTGTCTTTAAGTTCTTTCTTTGTCTTAAGCTCTTAAGATATTATTCAGGCACTGAGAGTAATGGAAAATCACTAGTTAACAAAGAAACCTGATTTTTAGATGAGGTAACCACTTTATTTTGTAGGGTTTTATTCTATATTACACTATATTTAACAATAGACATAGATCTGGGGATGAATGAAGGGAAGTAGTTGGTTAGTAAAAATGATGATAGATTTCTTGTGTAGTCAAGAAAATGACATAAAGAACCTTTTTCTTTATACAGGAGGAAAAATAAGCTGTGGTTTTGAAATGTAGCTTAAGGGAATGGCTGGTAAAAAAAATGCTGAAAAAAAGTTAAGAACATGTGCCAACAGTAACTGACTGTATTTGTTTTGCTTTTGGTTAAAAAGTCAGTTTAAATTGGAAAAGTAAAACTTTTCATAATTGGGGATTTTGATAGTGAGTGAAACTGAACCTTCAGAAGGTCCACAGGTTTTGAGAAAAGAGGAGGTTTTTATTATAAAGCATGTGTTTTAATGGTTTGAAATAATATGTCTAATAATGCCTATGTATATATATGTGTCTGTCTGTATACATGGCATCCAGAGAAGGTGAGGGTAGAAGGAAAAGAACTTCCAATAACTTGGTAATCATACAAAAACAAACATTAATCAGAGTAGGTCAAAATTTCACAACAGGAAATGTAGAGAGCCAAATCATACTCCCTGTGCACCATTCAAATCCATAACCACACTGTGCTGTTGGGAGTGCTGGGGGCAAAGGATCTTCCCACCCAGATGTTCCACAGCTGCAGCAGGGCAGGCAGAATTGGCTGCTTTGCTGAGGAAAGCACGGCCACGTGGGGAAAGTGTTTGGCTGAGATCTGCAAAACTGTGGAAGGGAAACACTCAGGTTGGTTAACCACATGACCAAACCAAGGTGACCTGGAAATTTCCAGGCTTATTATTTTTATTATTATTTTATTATATTAATTTTTTTTTGCTCTGTTGTGGGGAAAAGAAATCAGAGGTGTAAGAGGCTAGTCAAGAGATAATGTCCCTAACCAGTATTTCAGCTCATTCATTGTCCAGTTGGTAATATTATNGAAATGTAGCTTAAGGGAATGGCTGGTAAAAAAAATGCTGAAAAAAAGTTAAGAACATGTGCCAACAGTAACTGACTGTATTTGTTTTGCTTTTGGTTAAAAAGTCAGTTTAAATTGGAAAAGTAAAACTTTTCATAATTGGGGATTTTGATAGTGAGTGAAACTGAACCTTCAGAAGGTCCACAGGTTTTGAGAAAAGAGGAGGTTTTTATTATAAAGCATGTGTTTTAATGGTTTGAAATAATATGTCTAATAATGCCTATGTATATATATGTGTCTGTCTGTATACATGGCATCCAGAGAAGGTGAGGGTAGAAGGAAAAGAACTTCCAATAACTTGGTAATCATACAAAAACAAACATTAATCAGAGTAGGTCAAAATTTCACAACAGGAAATGTAGAGAGCCAAATCATACTCCCTGTGCACCATTCAAATCCATAACCACACTGTGCTGTTGGGAGTGCTGGGGCAAAGGATCTTCCCACCCAGATGTTCCACAGCTGCAGCAGCGCAGGCAGAATTGGCTGCTTTGCTGAGGAAAGCACGGCCACGTGGGGAAAGTGTTTGGCTGAGATCTGCAAAACTGTGGAAGGGAAACACTCAGGTTGGTTAACCACATGACCAAACCAAGGTGACCTGGAAATTTCCAGGCTTATTATTTTTATTATTATTTTATTATATTAATTTTTTTTTGCTCTGTTGTGGGGAAAAGAAATCAGAGGTGTAAGAGGCTAGTCAAGAGATAATGTCCCTAACCAGTATTTCAGCTCATTCATTGTCCAGTTGGTAATATTATCCTAAATATATATATTTTTTTTTTGTCCTAAACAGACATGGCTTACTATAAAGCTGGAGGCCACACATCACATTTTTGTTTGTATCTGATCTTCTCCTGAATCAGGAGTGTTTTGAAATAGGTCACTGTTCCATCAGACAATCATATCAGAGAAAACATTTAGTTGTGCATGTGCTATGGACTTTTAATGGAAATGTTTACCTAATGCACACTACGTTGTACTAAATAGTAGTTATGTCTTTTCTCTTATCTCCTATGTTACTCCAAATGTAGACCAGACACAAAATACCCGTGTTAGAAACATATATTCTTAGTTGATAGAAACCACATTGGTGTAACAAAGCTTAAAATAACTGCTGTTAAAGAAAAAAAATATTTATGGGACTCATTTTATTTCCTTGGCTTCTATTCCTCGTGCATTGATGATTATGACTGTTAAAAATCCACTGAGGTATTTATTCTATTTATTAAATTTATGGGCTTGAAATTCCTCATAGAGGTGATCAGTTCTGAGCTCTAGGGAACCTTGATGGAGGGGAGAAAAATAGTAGTGAAAATATGGGTGACAGAGGAAATAGGTGACAGAAGAATATCACAGAGAAGAAAATAAATGCTATCAGAATTATGTTTCTAATGGGCATTGGACCTCATGTTTCATCTCTTGTGCTGATTTTTTGGCATATCAGTCTTGCCCATACAGATGCAAATTTGTTTCCTCCTACACTATGTGGACCACATGCTTAGCCTTGTGGGAGCAGCTCAGCCAGCAGCACTTGGATCTGCTCCAACAGGAATTGTCAAATCACCTCTCTGTTCACAACCTGAGTGCATCCCATGCTCAAGGATGCCAGACTCTGGGAAAACAGGGTCTTGTCTCAGGCAGCCTACAAGTCTGTGATGGATCAGTGAGACTTCAGAAGCCTTCAGCTACCTAAATCAGGGTTAGACTCTCCAAGATAGAAACCATCCTGCAGTCATCATTCAATGGCTGTTATCCATTCTCGGTCCTGTTGGGCCATAGATCCTCAGTGCCTTGGAAGCTCACAGTGCTTCTACTCAAGTCAAGAAAGTTGGCAGTGAAGCAAATTAAATACTTCAAATCATTTTGCATTCTTCTTAGGACCTGCTCACTTTATTCACTAGCACTTTCAAACCATAGCAGCCAGTGAACTTTTCCAGATTAAGACCTTCCTTCATTCTTTTCTTCGCCCTCCTCCTGTTACGGTTTTTGTGATGTGCTATGGCTAAGAGCAGCCAGACCTATGTGAGGAAGAAGAATGTGGGCCAAACCCTGCAGAAGGAGATCCAGGAGGTTGCCCACCATGTGGGAAACAGCCATGACTTTTGACACTTTCTGGCATATTACATGATCCATGTGGAACACACCAAAAGCTGAATGTTGATGAGATTTGCCTGTTTCCAAGCTCACAATCTATGGGCACTGTAACTATGAGTATGAGGATCCCTGTGGGGAGCCAGAGTCAAATGGTCAAATATTCAAAAATAAACAGTTTTGTCAATGCTGCTAATGCTTTTCTGCAGATCTCGAAACCATTTTTCAGCCATATACTGAAAAGAAAAGAAGTTCTGATAATTTATGTTACCCAGATGTTTTAAAATTCAGCAGCTTTCACTACCCATAAATTTAATAACATTAAACACCTGCTGGCTCAGAGAAGCAGTTCTTGCCAAAAAGAAAAGCAGGAGCAGAGAGATACACTACTAATGTGCTCTCTTTCTTACTGTCAGAGCTAAGGCTCTGAGCTGGAGCCCAGCACAGCATTACCCCATGCAGAGAAAGTTTTTCTGCCTCTGTGCTTCAGAGTAGAGGACTCATAATTTTTCTAGCCTGCCAAATAATAAAAGGAAAAATAAGGGGAAAGAAAAGTAAGTTTGGAAAGTTTACGAGGAGACTTGTCTTAGGCACTTGTTGAAACTCATAAAAAGGCTGATTACTGAAAACTGTGGAGAAATCTAAAATGAAAGATCAAAGCCCGTGGGCTCTAGGGGCTGGGAAAGGAGCACAGGTCTGTGACAGTCGGTGCCACTTACATCAGTCTGGGAGCTGCACCTGAAATGTCAGGGGAATGTGGTGGGTCAGACTGCAACAAGCAGGTATTATGGTGGTGAATAAGCTTCAAAGGACAGGTTTTAAAATGTGTGGAGAAACTCATGAAGGGAAGGCTGAAAAGAAAAGGGAAATGCTTGAACAATTGAATGAGGTGAGAAGTCATTTAAGAGTACAAAAAAATTTTGGAAGGAATACCAATGCACTAAAAGCAGAGGAAAAAAACTGAGGAGAGAGAGCTTTAACAGGCTTGGCTGAATGTAACACACAGATAGTTTCAGTAATGTTCTTGCAAATATAATCTTCAGCATAGCATCACGAGGTTTACAAGCCTTGTGTTTCCTTATTAATGAGTATTTGAATGGATTTTTATTTATAGAATAGTTGCTGAAAGGGAAGAGCATAAACAATGATTCTGAGAGGGGTGAGATTTACCAGATTGCTGTGGGTGAGTTGCTAATAAAGAAATGGAGGGGAAGGACTCTGCTCTCCATGATGGACTTTGGAGGCTGGCAGCAGGGAAGTGGAACACATTTTCAGAAAAAATTTTCTAGGTTTTCGTGTGGTATTTTGGAGGAATTGTCTAGGAATCAGGCCATGTTTGCAAGAGGGCAATAAACAGATGGAATAGAAGCATTCAAAGCTGGAGCTCTGACAGAACAAGGAACTGTCTCCTGTTTGACTTCCATGAGACTGTACCAGTGAAAAAACTATGTTTCAGACACAGTGGGCCCCTTGGAGTGTGGACTATGAGCACCACCTTCTCCCAGCAGAGAGCAGTGTACAAAGCCAAGTGACTGCTGGCTCACACCTCAGTCCTTGCAGAGGGGCTGAACTGAAGCAGTGCTGCTTTTAGGAGCAGCTGATTGAAAAATCAGTGAGAACCACACACTTTAAATCAAGCAATTTGTGTGAATTAATTTTTCCAATGTAGATTATGGTGGATCTGTGCTGGTATGCAGTATCAAATCAGTTTGATTTGTGAGAAGGAATAGACTTGAGGCTTTTGTTCAAGAAACATCTCAAGGTAGAAGCCATAATAATAACGTTTCACAAATAGGAGGCAGTTTATGTTCTGCTTTTGGAGCAAACCAATAATGTTCCTCTGACTCCAAAGGGAAATATATTGTTAATGGAAAAATGGTCTTCCTCCTCTCTTTCTATTTAAGGCAGTCTTTGCTGCCAGTTTATCATGAACACATAAAGGTCTAATGCAGTATGGATTAGACTGAATAAAAACTGAGGGAGCAGCAAGAACTCCAGATGTTCATTAGTGGAGTGGCTATTGTAGAAAGCCACTGAGGAACTTCATCTGTTCTGTTCCCTCAAAGATTTCCAGTCATTAAACGATTTTCAAGGGACTCGTATCAGCATATTCTGTTGTGTTTTATAAAATCTTTCCTTTTGAACGCTGTGGGCTTAGTTTGCCACTGGCATGGGATAAACAGTTCCATTGCAGGTGCCCCCACTTATGTTAGTGCTGAGTTCAGCCCTCTGCACTTGTGCATATGTGCTGTGAAGGGCACTCAGGTGCAATGACAGATGGGGCTCTTAAAACTTTATTGCCCTGTGTCTAGAAGCATAAGTAATTGTCAGTTTTGCATTGCTCAAAGTTTTTTGTTGTTTTTTTTTTTTTTTTAAAGTAAATTGGATTTTTTGATTCTATTTCATTCTTACGTTTTTTAATAAAGTGTAGCAGCCACACTTACAGGGTTAGATTTTCAACTTATATAAAGAAAAACATTTTTTTCCTCCAAACAAGATGCACTTTATGCCTGTTATTCCAGTGAGCTGCATCCTATCCTCTACTATTGTGCCCTATGCTGTAGAGAAATGCCTTATCTACTAAGAGGGAAACCCAATGTTGATCTTGTTGTAAATTTCAGAATAGCTTTAGATATAGCTAAATAAGAGGCTGAACACTTATTTATTTTGTTTCTGTTTTGTTTTTGTTTTTGTTTTTGTTTTTTTGTTTTTGGGGGTTTTTTTTTGTTTGTTTTGTTTTTGGTTTTGGTTTGTTTTTGTTTTTGTTTTTGTTTTTGGGGGTTTTTTTTGGGGTTTTTGTGTGTGTGTGTGCATGTCATCATGACTGAGTGGGATATTTAGAATATTGTTACCACCTTAAATGAGGAATGGTCCTCTGGGTCACCCTAAGACCCCTACTTGTTTCCTTTTTCCAAGTCAGTTGCACTTTTTCTCCTTCTGCACAACCATCTGGGGTTTTTTTGCTTTAAAGTACTAACCTTACCCTTATTTTTTGCATAATTTCTTACATTTTATTTATAGAAAGAAAAGGCCTTTTTTTTTACAGTAAGAAACTTAGACACAGTTTCTTACAGAGAACCAAGATGCGCTCTGGAGTCTTGATCACCAGAGCATTTAACTTTAAGGATATCAATAATAACATTAACCTTAGTACCAAGCATATGAAAGTGGATTAGCCACTATGACACTTTGGTCATTACTTCCTGTCCATTATGAAAATTGCCATTTTCTGTTTAAAGTCAGTGAAGCTGTTAGTTGTAAAGCCACAACACAAAAAAAAAAAAAAAAGGGTTTCNAAAAAAAAAAAAAAAGGTTGTCTTGCTGGTTGAATATACAGTCCTCAAATAGGGACTTCTCTAGAAATGGAAATAATTTGGGGTTTATTCTCATTCCTTTAAAGCAAAAGTTTCTCAAAGAACCCTTAAATATATATATGTATATATAATATATACATCTATATGTACATACATATACATATAGGCAGAGAGAGACATCCCTAGAAAAAAATACATTTTCATAACTTTTCATGTCAAATGAAATAATGCTACATCTTGTTAGATCTCTTCCTAAATATTCTTGTCTAAAACAAAGATCAGTCAGGTAATGAGAGGACAGAATGCTATTTTTGACTTCTATGCCTTTATGAAGCTACTGCCTCTTGTTGGCTTAAAATTGAACAAAATACCACTCAATCACCCTGCCTTTTAAATCAAAAGACATATGAATTCTTACAAGATCATTTTTTAGGAACTATGCATGATGCTTTCTAGTGTTTCATTCAGAAGGGTTTTTAACACAGTCTAAAACTTGATCTTCTGTTACAAAATCCCCAACTGTTACTTTTTTTGTTCATTGTGTAAAAAATATATGATACAGAGGGCACAACCTGGCACAGCCTTTCCTCAGTCTTTGTTGTCACAGGTGATGACTCTGCTGTTTGAGGCCAAATTTGGTCCTTGATTACAATGAGAGATGGGAGAATGTGCCTCTAGGGAGAAAAGTGTTTCGGATCTCAAAAGTATTTGATTAGGCTTCTCTTTCATTGAGTATATGAAACACTTTTCAGCTAAGGAAGCCGGATGAAACACATTGAGCCATCTCCTTACATGATTTCACTCAAAACAATTGTACTGAAGCATACTTGTAGTGGTGGAAGACTCAACCATACAAGTGCTGTTCCTGACAAGTTCCTGGATCTGTCAGGGAAGATCAATTCCATACTTCCCACAGTGTAGTAAAATTAGATCCTCACAATAAAATGTATACCTATGAATGTACAGACATGAAGCTTCATCAATAACCACATAATTGTAAATAATTTCCTAATGTAGTATGTACATTTGTGCTTACAAGTTGATGGGAGGTTCATGGAACTGGTCCCTGGTTTCAAGAGTTGTGACACCGTAACATAATTTAATCCTAAGTAGAATTCTCAAATTAGTTGTCACTTTTATACTTTCACTTCCCTTATTTTGCAGCATGAAAGCCATGGATTATTTGCACTTAACCCAATGCTAAGCCCATGGAGTTCTAGGCCCCTTATTAAACTTTTAGGCAGCACCAGCTCCAAGTGGAATCCAAAGTCTCAGGTTAACTGTTTTCTCTGTGCAGTTTCTGGAAGAAGAAGGGCTCATACAAAGGGCAGAATAATTGCAAAAGGTGAGAGAACTGCAGCTAACCAGGACAAAATTCCTAATGAAGAAGGGGCTTCAACTCCTATCACTTCTCAGAGCTGAGCTGTCGATATTGTCTCCACAGCACCCATGGACCGGCACTCTTTCCTGAGGGCAGGGGCCCAGAAGAGTTTCTTTTATAGGGCTGAGCTGGGTTAACTTTCATAAAGCATTGCCAGCAGTGAAATGAACCTTTTGTTAATTAGCCTTGTGATTATTGTGCTCATCCAGGTGCAAAGGCTCTTTAATCTCCTATTCCCAAAGGAGGTCTGAAAGCACATCTCTCATATGAACACCTTAAATCCCAGGCTGTGAGTGAAAAACAGCTTGAGCATTCAAGTGGAGGGGTGGCACACTGCAACTGGAGAAAAATCAGGGGTCTGGCTCATAGTTAATATGTTATGAGACACATGCTCATTTATCTTGCATGCTTTGTTTGCTGGACTGTAGGTGGGTGTCCTGTTCTTGGTATCTGTTCTCCGAGCTGCTTACACACATTACATTAAATTATAACCAAATAAATAGCAAAAATAATTTTGAGAGTGACACATTATTTCAGTGACTCCCCTGGGGGAAAATCTGGTAGGTGTCTTCAGAGTCTGAGGACTTTGATAATCATGACTGACTTCAGAGGAAACTGCAGGCATGTTACGCTTTCAGAACTAGAAAACCATGTTTCATGTTGCCACTGTAAAGGTACAATACTGGCATATTTGCAAAAATACTCAGCCTAAGGAGTTTATGGTACTTACTCCTTCCTGGTAGATTGGCAGGATCTCCAAATAAAAGGATTTGGAATTAACAAGAGAAAGTCACAGTATTTCCAGGCTTGGTATCTTTAAGTAAAGGTACTTGCCTTTTGAGCTAAAGCCAAAACTTTAATGACAGAAATCTGGAGAGATCACACACACTTTTGTCCAGTCCACAGGATTTGTGAAGCTGACTAAATGAACATTTAGAAAGGATTATTTTTCCTTTTTTTTTATCATCTTGTTTGTCTGGTTGATTTATCCTCCTGTCCTCTTTACACTGTCTACACTTTAATCTGTTTCTGGTTTATGGGAACTATAAAAAGTCTTTTACACTGAGAGATTTACTTTATTTGAATGCAAATTAAAACTATTATCTTTCAGTTACAGGCCAAAGATTGCAAAATAATGCTTGTTTATATCTTGAAAAAGAAATCTTCCCCCTGCCCCCTGTAATGTCATGTAAATTGTTCTGTTACAGTAGAAATATACAGTTAATTTTTGCCAATAATTTATATACATTATACTCTAATTTGCTGAAGCAGATAACAAGACACAGAGGAGTTAGATTAGAATGATATGAAACTACAATATACTTTACTGTTGCTGACTCTCTATAAATGCAGTCTCAGACTCAACCTCCTTGTGGAGAGTCCACTAAAACCAAAAAATCCCATGACAGTCTGTGATTGGTTCATATTTTTAAAGTCAGTGGTTACGAAAATGTGAAATGGAATTCACAGAAGGTCTAGAAAGAGAGGGAGAAGAGGAACACATTACCTTTAGACAAATATGATAATATAAATGATACTTTGAAGCTTGACAAACAAATCAATGCATTTCTCACAAACTGACTCTGTTTCTATGAGAAACTTTGGGTAGCACAATGTCTTGGTTTAGAAAGACAGATATCTGTCAGGGAAAACTGGAGTTTCCCTTAGAATGGAGAATGTAAAACTCTCACCTTCCAAATTATTACAATTTTGCTGTTAGGAGTTTTCAGGCAAAAAAGATGGGAATTGGAGTAACAGTTCTTTACTAGGAATATTAAAAATGCAAATGCAGTAATACAAAACAAAACCCCAACAAAACAACAACAACAACAACAACAACAACAAAA
>VXBR01009394.1:539376-558921 GCA_013400215.1 Cisticola juncidis | reverse complement strand
GTTACAAGAGATAAAGGAAAAAAAAGCATCTCCCCAACTGGTTTCAACAGATGAAATAGAATACACTTTTTCCTTTTTTTTTTTTTTGGTTACATAACCCAGGACACACAATCCCAGGTCCTTTTGTAAGGCAGAGAATCAAATGGCCCAGCAGCTGGGTGTGCAGGAGAGTGTGAGGGGAGTGTTTGTTTACCTACACATTCAGAAATTAATGGAGGCTCAAGGCCCTACCAATAACTCTGGCTTGATTTAGGCTGACCAGACCGATGAGACATTCTTAAAGGTCAGGCAGAACCATATCCCATTTCTGTTTCACCGATACTGCTATTAGCTGACATGGAACACCTTTGAAGCTGCAAGAGCAGTCCTCTTTAAGCAATGAAAGCCACTTCTGATTGCCAGCATTCCTGTTGTGGGTTTGGGGTTGTCTGCTTGCCAAGAGAGCCTTTAGTTCAGCTGAGGAAGAAAGAATTGTCTCATTGATAACTGATAACACAGCCAATATCCGTTGCCTTCTGTCTAAGAGATTTTGCTTCAGCTGAACTTCTTCATTTCTATAAAAGAATTAAAGTGTTGTGTTTCATAATCCCTAAATCCTTCCAGAAACTGGAGAAAAAACCACTACTGGTTTATTTTCAGAAACTCTCAGTGGATTGTCACAATATGAAGCCTGGGATCTTCAGTTTGCACAGAACATGCCAGTTTCTGCAACATAAAAATCAGTTCATAGTTTTGTCTACATTTGGTAAATTTATTTGTGGTACATTAGGTCATTACTGAAGAACATAAATCACAATATTTGGAACAAAAGTGAATTTACAGTCTTTGGTTTTCTTTCCTCCTGGTCCCAACCTGTTTCCCTAAAGTCAATCAAAAATACTTAAAGTGAAAGTATGTGTGATTTTCCTTTGCAGAAAAAAGGGAGTGAAAGCATAATGTAGTTGAAGTTTCCCAGTGTCAATTGTAAGACAGGGAAATCTCTTTCAAGTAATTTATTTTTTTGGGTAAAAAAACAACAGCAAAAAAAAAGTTTCCTAACAGAAAAAGAAGATTTAGCCTCCCTGACAGTTTTAGAAAAATCTAACAAGAAATTCAAACTTTCATTTGGAAATAACATGTGTAAATTTGAAATGTGTCTTGACTAAATTATTTAAAGTTTTAAATGCCTGAATTTATATTCAGTAGAAATGTTGATTCTGTATTAATAAAAAAAAAATATTACAGCTTGGAAGGAATCTTCTGCGTGTGAACTGATTGACTCTCTGGAGAGAAAACATCTAGGATGTATCTTGTAAAAATTTCTCTTAAAAAAAACTCTGATTTGTAGACTGTTTCTGCTGGAGCTTTTCTTGATCACTGTTTTATACAAACTGACTTGATTCCTAAATAACTTGAATAGACAGGAAAGGGACCAGGGAATACAGATACAATCTTAAAGTACTGTTTCTGCTAGTGTTATAAGAAGTGGCTTGGTTAATTTTGACTGATATACTTTTATGCTCTGTTTTGAAATAATTTAATTTGAAGCTTGAACTGTGAAATAACAAGGCTGGAGGAATTTCCCTTTTGGTTTTCACTGCTTCTAAAATTAATTCATATGGGTAAAGACCTTAAAATCTGGTGCCAATGTGTGGCTTTACTAATAGTATCTATGTGATTGTGTCATTCCTGAGAAAGCCATGTTTCAAATAAAAAGGAAATGTCAACCTTGAGTATTTTTTTTATTAAATCTCTTTTCTCCTTCTCTTCAAGTTCAGCTTAAGCTGGCCACTTCGTCTGGTTTATTTTTATTAGAAATGGACAGATTCATTAACTGTGCAACTTGGTGGTCAGGCAGTGACTGGATATGTCCAATAATAGGTAATAGCTGTATTTTTCATTGGGAGACCAATGTTTGCTTTGGAGATTGCCTGGGGAACAGATGTAATCTGAGACGGCACCATGTTTACCTCTTGTTTCACTGATACGCCGAGCATGTTTGAAACCAGTGAGAAAGAAAAACAAACATTTCAGAAGAAAGTACCTGCAAGCACTCACTGTACCCCCCCAGACTGTGCCTCTGGGCTCCAGCCAGAAAATGCAGTAGCAGGGCTGCACACATGCACGTGAAATGCAAGCACACACATGCACATGCACATTTGTACTTCAGGGTAGAGGCATGTCCTGAGCCTGCCTCTCCTGACGATCCCATCAGTCACTGTTTGCTGTGAGGGTGACCAAGCACTGGCACTGGCTGCCCAGAGAGGCTCCGTTCTTGACACCTGGTGGTCCTGGGGAACCAGCTCCAGATGGCCCTGCTTGAGCAGGTGGCTTGCATTGTGTGACCTCCAGAGCTCCCTTCCGAGCTCAGCCAGCCTGTGATTCCCTGATTTTATGTGTATCTAAGCCATTTGATCAAATGCTTGTCAACTGATGCAAGTCAGCACCAAAGCTACTGATCAATGTCTTTCTGCTCATCAGAAAATTTTTTGATTTAAAAAAAAAATCATGCAACAGGTTTAATTTTATTTCTTTTTGCTCCTGTTAGTGCCATATTTCTTGTCTTTCTAGCAGTTTCCTCTTTCTATATGGATATTATAAGTACTCAAGGCCATTTTAAGAAGTAGTCACATAAGTAACTCAGAAAACAATCTGAGGAACATAAACAGAAGTATTTGAGAACTACACACAATATTAAAATAATAAGAATCATGTCTCCTCATGGTGTTTTCAGCATTATTTCCCTATAAAAATGACCTAATTTCACATTGCAGTTTGCATGTATGCAACAAGGTAAACAAGGAAGTGGAACAAACAACATTTCATATTGCCCATTTCCCAAAGCTGTCTCTCTGCTCTTTGTTTCCTTTACCAAGCACTCTTCCCATGGCAGCAGAATAAAACATTTATCCAAGATTTACACAGTTGCCAGCATGTGTACTCCAGTTCAGTCTTAATTTGTAGAAACTGCTGTGAATGTGGACTCTGGGAGTCATTGCCCACTTCTGTGGGTTACTCTATGGCTCCCAATGAATATTCAGGGCCAGTGTGTTTCTTTGATATGGTTCTAGCAGGCACTGGTCGTATTTATTGTGTCATGGATGGACTGGGAAGGAGTGACTTGTCACTAGGGCTGTGCAAAGTCTAGAGGGTTGGTTTGTCTAATGGCTTGTGAAATGGAACTCTCAATATGCTTTCAGCAATTGGTAACAAGCCACATTTTCCAGGAGGTTAAGTCTTCCCAACAGTTACCAGTTTCTACTTCTGCAAGGTAGAGTGGGGGGAAAGGAGAAAGGCCAGGTCTAAGGACAGACTGAATCATCCTCAATCACAGACAGGTAAAGAAAACTGTGAAAGACCAACCTGTCACTGAGCCCCCTGTGGCACTCTGTATGTGTTTTCAGATTTTCCCCAGGAACAGAGATCCCCAGCTGGGCAGGAGATAGCTGAGGGCTTTCCTGAGCAAACAGCAGCTTTTACTGAATAAACACCATGTCGCTGTCACAGTAGTTGGCAGATTTTGAGGCTGCTCTGCAATAAATCGAGAGCATGCTGCATTCAGGCGGAGAGCAGGTCACAAACCTGAGCTTTTAAACTAGCATTGCCTGCAAGTGAGATCTGGGATGCTATAGGAATTGTGCTCTACTGGATGCTGGAGTGGCTGTCTTGTGGCAAAATCTCTGCCACTAAGGAGCTGTAGTATTTTCCAGTGGCAAGCCCCCCCCTTTCTTTCCAGATTTTACAGCTACAAAAAGCCTCAAATGGGTGTAAAAGGGATACTGTGCTTCAAGATGCTTCTTAGAAATGTTTTCAGAGTTTATATTTTTAGATTGGCCAATTTCCCACAAGCACCATGAAGACTCAGGCTGGACCACCAGATCACCAGAGGAGAGAGGTGGGAGAGGAAAGATGGTCCTGTAGTGGGGACATTATTTTCACTATAGAAAACAAAGATATGAGCTAGTTACAACCACAGTCTGTTTGTGTGGCTGTTCCTACCCTGTCTGCCTAGAGTGGAAGAAACACTTCTCTTCTTAAAAGGCAAGGAAGCAGAGTTCCTCCTCTCATGTTCAGTGACAGAGCTGATGTCAAGTGCCACGGTTCTCACTAGTTGGGTCTATTCTATTGTGTTACAGGCTCTGGGGCTGTGCTGAGTGTTCTGTTTTCTAGCTGGTAATGTTGCATTGCTGTCTGTTATATCCTGGTCTTTTGGCTGGAAGGCAGGAGCTGGCAGATAGGGCTTCCACCTGACCTCCCAGCTGGTGACTCCACTATTGCCTGCAGTTTTGTCAGTGGGGAGAGGTTCTGGATTGGCAATGAACAGGGAGAGTTGTTGAAAAGCAGAAAGGGAGATGGTCAAAAGAGACAACGGCCTGGCAGAGCCATTGGTCTTACCAGTCGTGTGCTTTGAGGAAGACTTTGCCCATATTGGCACAGCTAGCTTTACTCATGGAATCTGTCACACAAAGAGGTGCCTCAACCATCATGACAGCAAATCATCATGGCAAATGATGGGAAAGCATGGAGAGCTTTGGGAGTGTTTCTGCTAGACTAGCAGCGAACAAGCAATTCCTAGACAATATGATGTACTACACATATGCTTGTCTTCTCATCATCTTCTGGTGCTGGAATTACTTGGGAAAAGTTTTACAGGAAAGATGTGGTGGATTGCTTTCATGTGTCACAGTACTTACCCTTTCACACCTCCTGTCTGTGTGACTATAGACTGTTGAGAAATGGGAGTGCTCTTCCCATTTCTTTAAAGTAAAAGATGCATGTTAAAGGCAATGTTCAGATAAAGGATTTATTCTGAAGTCACCTGAATATCTGAATCCCTCTGTCAACTCTGCTGGTCTTAGGAGCACACTTGAGACTTGCTGGCATCTATATGTTGTTTAATAATTTTGTAACTTGTCTTTTCTAAGGTTGCTATCTGGACAAGGAATGAATGTTGAATGACTTGTTGTTGTTGACAATTTAGGTTTGGAAACAACAGATGAAATAATTTAAAAAAAAAAAAGACTGAGATGAAACAGAGACCAGGTGATGATTGTAATAGTTATGGTATTTGAATAAATGCACAGTACATCACACTAGTAAAAAGCAAACATGCTTTTTTACAGCTAAATTTTGTCAGCTTCAAATTAAAACCAAGTTGAGATTTCTGGCCTTACATTCCCGTCTGATTTCATTAAATGTGGAATGATTCCATGGCATGTAACTTGGCAGTGAAGTTAGTTTTCAATATATGGTTTTATAGTTCAGGTGCAAAATACTGCTCTGGCTTGCTTGTATCTAAAGGTTATTATACCTTGGACTGTACTTCTTTTTGTTGTTTCAAAATTTAGCAAATCAGCTGAACTGCTAATTTTCTCCATTCCCCCTGCTCCCCCTCCCTTAATTCTTCCTTTATTGAAAACAGGTTTATTAAAAAAAATTACTGATTGTTCACCCAGAATGAGGGCTAAAGACCGTTGAAAATTTTAGAATGTTAAGTCAGACAGATGAATCATATTTGAAAATTGACTACTTGACCATATTTGACCCACCTTCTTTTTCTAATGTGCAGATCAGTAATCGAAATGTAGTAGCTACCATTTGTGTAATGACAGTCAGAGGGCAAAAGAAAGGAAATATTTTGTTTTGGTTTCTCTGTGGAAGACACAGTGACAGACAAAATACTTTAAGTAAAACCGATGAATTTTCTGACTCTGCAGGTATCCTGTAATTAGGAAATGTGATTTCTTCATGAATTTCCTGGTGCCTAACAAAACACACCTAGCAGGGAATTCTTACATATGAGAATGTTTTGTCCAAAAGTATCATTGCTGCACTTCATGTACACACTGAATGAAGTAATGCTAGACCTGCAGTGTATCTCAGTGTAACAGGTTATTCTGTGTTATTATAGTATTCATTATTAAGATTGTTCTTGCCTCTGATGTTTGAAGTCAGGAGAACCTTCAAAGGCTCTTACTGTGTGAAAAATGATTCTCTGTTTGCTCTCCTCTTGTATTTCCTAAAAGGTTGCTGACACTAAAAAAGATTTGTACCCACCTTGTACATCTCTTGTGGTACATGAATGCTTGGCAGTCAGTTTTGAGATGCACAGGTAAAGTAATAAAGCAGTTGCTTGTTCTCAGTTAGTTTTTAAATATCAGATGACCTCAACCTAACAAGCTTGTTCTGGCCTAACAAACTGCCAAATATAATTTTAAGCTTAACTAAACAATTAAGAATTTTTTACAGGATTGTATGCAGAATTGGCATCTACTGAATTTCAAAATTCTGTCTGAGGAGAAAGGCTGAACAGGTGAACACCACAATGCAAATTGTGGCCTGACTGTTGTGTTGGACTCTTGAAACCAGTATAGAAACATGGAAGAAATACCTGTAAAAAATGGTTAATCACTTGCCCTTGAAATGATTTTAATGCTGCTTTCCAGGACTTGGTCCCTCTACAGCTGAAGTCTTTGGGAATGTTTTTAAGCTTTCACAGGAAGAAGATCAAGATGATGAAATAAAGCTTTAGGATAAGCAGTCTTCTTTAACCTCTAAGAAGTTCCAGAACTGCTGGATCCTCTTGTAAGTTGTTATGCACAAAGAAAATCTGAAGGCCTGAAAGGGTCCTCAAATAGATTGCCTCATTGAGACCACCTCAAATTGTCTACCTATCCTGCAGATGGCAGAAAATTCCCTTTCTTATGGGATTTCCATTACTTTGGGCTTCTAGTTAAACTGGAAGTGTTGAGTGCTCGCCCCTTCTGAGCCTGCCATTCTGTTTTCCATCTGCATCTAAGGAAGAGATGGGATATCTAAAAGGAAGCAATATGAGGCTGGCTTCTCAGTGCTTTCAGGTTTGATATTTGGTTGATGCTGGCTCTACTAAGGTAAAATTTTTGTTTGAAGCTCCTTTAACAGTTGGGTTTTCCATAACACCACTGTTCCTCTCTATGTCTTTAAGCCCTCACACCTCTAAACCTTCTCCTAATGGGGATGGAATGGGCCTACACCTGACAGTAACTATAAAGAGTGTGATATCATTAATTTCCTTAAGAAGCCAGGATTAACTTCTAAAACTTTTAAATATCTATAATTAGTATACACACACACATGTACATTCATATATACATACATACATATATATGTTATTTTATATTTATTTGTTATTTTAGCTGAACTAGTTTATGTATATGCTGTCACAAAATAATGAATCTAGTTGACCCAGCTTTGAGCAGGAGGTTGGATTTGGTCTCCTCTGACCTGAAATGACCCAAACTGACCTATGATCCTATGGTCTAACAGCTTATTTTTGTCCCTATACCCTGATGCCCTATTGTTCTCCCTATGCAGAGGGATATGAACTAGCAAATAACAGGATATTTGACTGGGGTGCCTCTCTGAGCCGTGAAAATGTATCTCATGTATTTGGAAGTTATTCTCACTGTAATAGTAATGCTTCCTTGTCACTTAATTGTATCTGTCTTTCCATTAGAGCTGCATGCTGTGGATAACACCTGTGCCCCCCCACCACTGCCCTCAGCTCATTGTTTATATGACTTGTACCATAAAAATTGCATTTCTGATGATGTTAATGACAAAAAACCTGGCCTTTGAGATACGATGTGTAATACACTGAGGGAACAGCTAAGCGTAAAAAGTAGAAAATTAAGTCACTTACAATAATTTTTTTTCTTTTTTTCATTTGGCTGAGTTCATGCTGAAGTCCTTGTGTTTGTTTTAGCCCTTTTGGGACATAGTTCAGCACATTATTTATATAAAGTTACTTCAGTGGCTGATTGTTATTAATTACCACCCTGAGTTCTTTGCAAGTCAAGCTGGACTCCAAATGAAATTTGCTTTCCAAAGTAATTAGGAGTTAATGTTGCAAAGTGTGTTACTTATTGTATTGTATTCTTGTAATAACATACTTACAAAATTGTTCATTTGCTTCAGAACCCTCCAATCTTTCTCTGAAATGTAGAAAATATTTTTAAAAATATAAGAAAATAATAAGGTCTTCCTCAATTCTATGCATGTTTGGGTGCAAAGAATTCAGGCACTCCAGTTATTCTGTTATTTTATGGGTGTAAGGCCCTCTCATTGAAAGTAGGATGCAAGTTTGAAAAGAATTTACACTGTATTAGGTAGCTTAGACCATAGAGTCACTGTCTATACACCCACAGCATATATTCCTTTCAGACCACCTTATACAGATGTTCTTTGGTTTACCACTGATCTGAGAGTTTGGTTTCAGCTTCTCAAAAGGTAACTGCTTAATTTCTTGGGGTTTTTTAGCCACCATTTTTCAATCTTGTCTCTATGTACAAGGAAAACTGATGAGTTTAAAAAAAAAAAAAAAAAAAAAAGGAAGTGATTTTTTTTTCTTGCTAAATAATAGGAAAGGGAATAACTGCCTAACTACAGATTTTAGTGAACTAAAATTTTCTGAAAACTTATACTTCCTCCAGGTGTTTGTTTGTTTGTTTTTAATGAAATGAACCTAAAAATTGTATCCATGGTTATTGACTGCATACCAGTATGGGGACTTTTCACGGGAAGAACAAGAGCCATGATCTAGAGAGTGTATTAATCAGGATACCAAGTTTTCTAAAATGTTTCTGTTGTTATATTTTTGGATACACTCAGAGGCGAACCCATCATACATTTTCTTTGCACATTTACAGCTTAATTGAACATTTTCCTTCTCACTAGAAAATACAGGAGTTTCTGCCCTACTCTTTTTTATGTTTTTATAAATCCTGCCAGGAATGGTCAGTGGCAAAGAAATTTCAATGTTTGTAACATACACTCCTTGATGGTATTGATTTTTTACATGCCTGGCTACAACTTTGCAGTTGAGTGCTGGGTCAAAGGTTGAAGAAAAAATGCGGTGACCTTCTGGCCCTTCCTTACCTATCTCCTGAATGAGAGAGACATTTCAGCCAGCAGTGACCCTCTTCAGAAATTTCATTGTGATACGATGGCTGATATTCAAATATTATGGTCTTTAGATGAGCAGATCTTGAGGTGTCAAGTATGCTTAGAATTTTTAAGAAGACTTTTATGATTCTATGAAGGTTTCACTTTAGATGGGTTCTCTTCATCAGCTCTCACTGTTTTTAATCTCCCAGAGTGTAAGGAGACTTGTGCACAGTTGAAAAAATAAAGTGCCTCATTAGAGGGCAGAAACCACACACCTTTGCAGAAATCCAAGCTATCACATAGTAATCTACTTTAGTGAGAACATCCTGCTAGGGACTGTGAGCATGCCTCACACACCCTTGAATGTCATTTGTTTCACGGGGTGCAGCAGCTGATAAAGTTTCTGCCAAATATTCAGGGAGCAGAACTTGATTTTTTTTTGTTGTTTTCTTTCACGCCGAGATCTTTTTGCAGCCACCTGAAGCCAGCAGCTCTCTGTGGGTGCTTTTCCAGACTGTCTTCCCTGCACCCACTGCTGCTGGCGTGGTGGCTCTGGAGGTGAGGCTGGCTGGCGACACAGGCGACGGAGTGAGGGTCCTGACAGCCGTTTAACACGAAATCTATTCCTTACTCCGTGGGGCTCCCAGCCCTGCACACCAGGAGAGCTTGTTCCTGGGGTCCCTGTCGTGTTATTTACCTCTGCTCCGAGCAGTTAGGTCCACCACAGCTATTTAGTAAATTATCAGTTTTCTTATTGGCCCTAAATTGCGCCTAATTAAAAATCTGACCTCCGCAAAATAGTCCTCTTCCTAAAGACACAGAACATAAACAGGAAAAAATCAGCTAATTGCTGCAAAAACTGCTTTTGTGGCACTGTAATTGGGCCTCGGTGAAATGAATGAACCCACTGGGGATTCCCTAATGAATGTTTAACTGCAAACAGTAGTTGGGCACTTAAGCAGCAAGGCTGATGGTCCCTAATGAAATCAAATGAAATCAAATAAAATCAAATAAAAGAATCTGGTACTTTACTAACCAGATTTCTTGGAACTGGGACATAAAAATAATATAATTCTGGGTAAATAAAATGTAAAAAAAAGTTATTTATAAAGCAGTGAAAACTTAGCCAGTCTTGCTTGGATTTTCTTTCTTTTTCCAGTGGAAAATTCTATATAATGTCTCTAAGCTTTCTGAAGAGCTTTTATTTATTTTTCTCTTTTCCTAAAAGCACTAAAACTTTTTGTGTTTCCTGTTGATCACATTCTGTGACTTTATTTTGCAATGTCCTTCAGAGGCTAGCTGTGGAACTGCATGGTGTTGGCAATTGATTAAGATTTTTTTCATTTTTCCAAACCTTAACAAGGAGACAAATTCTGACGACCTCAGTAACCTGAGCTGTGCTTTGCCAGCAAGCTTAAAGAATCCAGGCTGTGGCACCACCACGTAACTGTGCACTATTATTGCTGTTATTATTATTAGCAGTAGTATATTTTAACCTGAGCTGCAGAATGATGGGATCTGGTAAATCAGTGAGAGTGTGGGTTACATCGGTTAATGACTTGCAAAAAATATCTTGAGTGTTTGGGGCTTTTTAAATACAATTAAAAATGTTTCATGGTATTCCACTACTGAGTTGTAGCATTGATGACATGAAAACCTGGTGAGCTGCATTTTCTTTAGTATCTCACCTGTTTTAAATCTTTGCTGAAATTTGCTGAGGTTATGTGTTATTTAGCAAGTATTGAAATTTATCCAAGCAAGAAGAGGAGAAAATTCAATTTAATCATGTACTGCCAGATTTATTTAAATGGAGAAAAAGTCCTACTTATCAATGTGTCTAGTATTCCAATACATATAGTTTGTTTACATATTATAAATAAAAAGTCTGTTGCAATATATTTTCAGAATTATGAGTCAGAGTATCTGCTGGCTGTTTTTTGTGTGTGATAAATGCACATTCAACCTTCTTATTAACAACAGGTAGCATTGCAATTACTTATTGCTGCCAGTGAAAATATTTTTCACAAATAATTAACACAAAGAGAGTGAAGTTTGCAGTATGATTTACCTTCCAAACTGCACAGTTAGAGCAGAGTACTCCTCTATTCTGATTTATTATGTGTTATGATGAGTTTATGAAAAAAAAGTGAAATATAAAAACATCAATATGTATATGGCATACATAACATCAGTATATATATTGCATATATATACATCAATATATACATGGCAGAGGGGCAGGGGGTTTGAAAAACAGCTTTGCATACTGAATGATGAGTTGGATATAGACAGGAACCAGCAGGGAATATCATGATAGCATCAGTTGCAAAGTAGCTTCTGTCAGAAGAATCACAGGATATTCTGAGTTGGAAGGGACCCACAAGGATCATCAAGTATAACTCCTAAGTGAGCAGCCCATATGGAGTCCAAAAGGACATGCTTGGCATTATTAGCCTTGTTTCAGAGACTGCCATGAAGAAAAAAAGGGAATGAGCACTGGTAGCATCAATTATTACCCATCATCTACTGTTGTTACACAGTGTGGTTAGCACTGCTAGCAAACAGTCCCATGTGAGCTGTATTCCCTTGCACTGGTGAACCCAGACACAAAAAAAATCCATCCCTTAATAATCTCTGAGTGAAGTCGAGTTGCCAACTCAACTTTTAAACCAGCAAGTACTCACTTTTAGAAAGCAGTCAAGAAGATGTTTTAAAATAAATCAAAGATCACCAGCTGTTATCTATTCAGGGTTTATTGAAATATAAAAATGAGGTTAATGCTGCCTGAAGTAGGAGTTTTCTTAAAAAATTGGGACAGGAAACCTTAGGGATACATATTTCATGATGGGCTAAATCACAGCTATGAAAGAAATCCCTCATTCTTCAAGGAGAGTCTCTCTTTTGAAGACTGTAAAAGCTGAGAAGTTCTGTGTTGGAGCCTGCATTGAAGAAAATTTGTAGTTCTTGTACAGGAAAGACACCCACTGCATTGGCTTATTTGCCATGTAAATACTTTTGAGTGTTTGGAAGGTATGGTGGGGAGAAAGAGTATGCCTGCATCTACATCTGAGATCCTCGTTCAGTACTCTGGTACTGAGCTCAAAGGACATCCCACTTGGACCTCACACACTGCCACAACAGTTTGGTCCATTACAGTCCTGTGCAGAATGACTGTATTTGAGCTGAGTATAGGAGAATAGAAGAACATTCAACGTGGAAGATCACCTCTCCGATTGCAGCTCCTTGCAACCTCTGCAAGGACAAACAGCATTGCCTCTCTCTATCTGGTTTTCAGTCACCAGATCACAGAAAATGCACAGTTTGACAGTATCATTATTTGTAGTGTCACGCAGCATTGCACATTTCCCCAAATAGTTCTTGCATATTTTTGTCTTAAGTAAAGGGACTTTAAAATTTATTATGATAATTTGTGAAAGGCTTTGGGGAACGCTTCACAACTTTGTAATTTTCTTCCAACACTTGTATATTATGAGGACACAGATACTAGAGAAATACCTAACCCATTGCTTTAGTTATGCTTTCAGGCCTCATGGATAGATGGGTACTTCTAAATTAAAAATTAAACAATTTCAGCTCCTTTTTGGTGAGCACAGCTTTGTAGAAGTAAAGTAGTTTTATTAAAGAAAAGTTGGGGCATGTTAACTGACAAAACATTTAATTTCATTTGAGGATAGATAGAAAGATTGAGTAGGTGGTAAACAAATTAGGGGTATAATGAGTTGAGAGGCTGTTTGATGTCACTGTAATACTCAGTAGTATAGAACAGTGATTGAATACACACATTCAGATGTTGTCATGATATCAATGTCCTTTTAAGGATGGAAGTCCAGCAGGTAATTGTGCAGAGTCATCAGATCTTCCCCATCAGGGCTTTTTTTTAATTTGTCATCTATGAATCAAGATCTTCAGAGGTAAATCTGAAGGTTTTCAATATTCAAATATAAAAATGTAAAATATTGAAAACTCTCCAGGAACATTTCTCTAAAAGTAAAACCTTAAATGATTACTGAAGATGTATGAGATCAAGATGAAACATCTGAGCATATCTCCTTAGTGTGAGACATTGCCCTTGTACCTTGCTATTTTTCCAACTTTCCATTTAACTCCTTTAATGGATAACAAGGAGTTCTTCATACACACACTGAATTTTTGAGGTTTTTATTTCATTATAATTTTTGTGTCACCAGGTGTAATTTCACTCGTCTAATCCAGTGTCAGAAGATGAATCTGTCCATATTTACTACCCCTGGCAGAACCAATGGACACTGAGGGCATGACACTGGGCGTTCCACAGAATTGCCACCTTCCCTGCCATAGCCAAGGCCCTTGGCTGTAACAAGGCAGTGGCAGCAGGACTCTGTCTCCTTAACAATATTATAGTGCTTATAAACAAAGCAAGAAGGCATTTTGTTCCTGCAAAGTAAGTTTAATTTTATTGAGATTGCCAGCTGATATTTTTTGTATTCACTAATTGATAGAGTGTGAAAATTCCTAATTTTACCACAAACAAAAGCAGTGAGAAAAAGTAAAATTTATTCTTCTGTGTAAATTAAGGAATCAGATATGAATGTGCGTCAAACTAAAAATCACCATTTTTGTGAATACTAATGCCAATGCTTCTTATCTAGGGTGGAAAAAAAGTTACTGCTTCAGTTAATAATCTTTTTTTCCTTCTCCTCTCCTTTTTCTACAGTTTTTCAAATAGTGGCATTATTTCAAGCCATGGCAGTTTAGAATCACAGGATATCCTGCCTGAGTCGGAAAGGACCCACAAGAATCATCAATTTGGTGACAAGTAAGCATTTTTTGCACGTATTTATTTTAAACAAAAGTATTTGCATTAGTCACTTGCAAATAGACAAATTCAAGAATGCTGGAGAAGCATAACAGGCACGGAAGTTTTCCTGCCAGAATTAATAGCTCTTCATTTGTCTTTGATTTCTGAAAGTTTAGACTCACATGTCATTCTGTGCCAAATGGTTTCTTTGTGTCACCATAGATACTTTGTGTGTTCCACTCTGGTTTTCAGGAAAAAAGATTTATTATTTTGCAGATCAGCTGACAGAGGTCAGAGCTATCTCTCCAAAGTTATATCTTCTTAAGATAATACCAGTTTTTAAAATTGATCGATGTCTAATCTGCTCTGAGGAAGGTCCACGACAAAGCTACTGCTTATGTCAGTGGAAGCAGTATCAATCTTTATATGGAAAGTATTTTACATAAGAAAAAGAGGAAACAGAAATGTTTTCCTACTGCTGGAAAATAAGAGGAACATACTGTTAACAATAATCTATCTCCTTTTACCTTGTACAAAAAAACAGCTCTTCTGCATTCATAACAAAGCCAAAATATTTCATCATCTCCCACTCTGGTTAAGGAAAAAGGACTGATATATATATATTTCTAAAAATTCATAATAGGTATAAAGATATATGTCAAAAACATTATTTTAAAAATCACTTTGCACAGTAGGCATAATTTAGTGGCCTTCTACTTGTCATTTTATATTTATATGCATGTAGGTATCTACCAACATGTAAGTGTCCGGATGGTGTACCACCAGCTGGTCTGACATCTGGCATGTGGGTATCTTTCACCTGGACTGTGACCCTCTGTTCTGGGTGGTGCCTGTAGATCCCCATGTGTGACCTGTTCCCTAGGGAAGCTGGACGTTAGGCTCCTGTGGATGCATGACATGAAAGGTCTCTGGGAAAATAAAGGCTTAGAGGAACGGGATCTCAAACTGATATTCTCTGAGGGGAATGGGAGAGGAATGCCTGTGTGGTAATGCCAGGACCAGTGTGTTTGATATGGGCTCAGGAGTAAGCCATGAACTGAACTGGTGGCACTCAACCCTGGAGGCTGGGGCATGGCTCTGCTGCTTGAACACTTGCTGTTCTCAGCCCTGATCATGAGCAGAAGGGAAAAGTAATTTTCCCCAACAATACGTTACAAGTTTCATTGACTGAAATGATGCATTTCTCAGGCAGGTCTTTATTACAATTCCAGCTGTGAATCACTGCTCTAGATTTCCCCTAGCACAACTGAGATCAGAGTCCCTTCCACTCAATGTGTCACTATCAGAATGCTGAAAATCAATCAATGATTACAATTTGTGATTATTTGTGTATCTACAGGAGTAGCATGTATTGATTCCCAATATCTACATTGCCCTTTATGCTGACAGCCGTATAATGAAGAAAAACAATAAGGAAAAAAAATCAAATAAAACAATTCCTGTATAGTCTATGTTGTTACAACTGGAAAAAAGCAGTAGTAAACATGCTCAACTCGAGCCTTACCAGTTTTATATTCATTTAATAGAGAATCAGGAAATTTAAAAAAAATATAAAATAGGCATGCATTAATGCATCACCTGGAAATTGAAAACAAAAAATTGGATTTCTTGGTCTGACACTATTGTAGGTGCAATGTGAGTGACTTATTCAAAGAAGAATGAAAACTACCTGCAATCTGGGGAGACTACACAAGGGATCTGAACAGCATATGTCCACAAAGAACAAAGGAAGAAAATACATTTTTGTCTTCTTCTTCATTCTAGGCTTCTGGGATTAATAAGCAAAAGGGAACTTGAGTACTAAATTTTTTTATGTTAAAAGGCTCATTTGCAAAAAGACAAAGTAAATGGAAGAAAAATAATTTATGCAGTGAACTGCTAATCCAGCTGTTTTGCTTCTGGGCTTAATTGGATTTACCTAGAATTGATATTTGGTGTCAGCATGTGTTATATCATCAGCACAAGCAATAGTTACCAAACATAAAGAATCCTATCCAAGGCAAAATATTAATTTATTTGGCTCATACTTATTGCAATCACTTTTTTATTCACGTATGTTACTGCTTAGTTTTCCTGCTTGATACCATTTCATATGTGATCCAGTCTTAGTTATTCTATCTTAATATCTGAAGCAGTTCAGCAATGTAGAATACTCACAGCTGAACAAAACGAGCTGGGAAATGGTTATTCATATCTTGTTCTGCCTTCCAGGCAGCTGTGCTGGCCATAAAAGTGTGCATTGTACCAAATGGCAGGTGGGTGACATCTGAATTCTTGAGTAAGACGTATCCTGTCGTGTACAGTACCTTCAGCAACAAGAACTTTACTGCTTCATTCTGGCAAGGTAGAGTTACCCTCAGTGACTGGGAGAGATTTGTCAGCCAAGGAACTTCTCTTGCATATAAATGCAAACCTGACTGTGCAGCTAAGCAGGGAAATTGGAGGGAAAACAGGCTGTGGGAAGGATTTATTTCATTAAAAGCATTCATCTCAGATAGTTCAGAATAGCCAAATTGTGTTTCAATTGCAATAGGTGATAATTATGGCATTTTTCTCCTTGGTGAGAGAATAGCAATCTATGATTCATTATATGCAAGGATTCAACAGCTGTTTGGATATTCTCTCCCAACCTGCAAGGTTTTGGTGTGTTCACTTTGCCTCATTTGTGGTGATTGGTCTCCCCAGCAACAGTTTGTCCCGACTCTTCTGATGACAGAAAATATTCAAAAAGCCAAATAATTAATGCAACAAGTGACAAATAGACACGAGTTATGCACGTTCTTGTTCATGAATGGGTATCCCTGTTTGCTGGGGAGTGTAATGGGACCTCTTCCTCTTCCCCAGCCACTGCTCCCAGTATTTTTTAATCAAATTATGTGTGGTGATGCTCCATTTCAGGGCAGTGAGTGATTCTGCACCTACATGACAATATATGGTGGGCAAATAGTCCTCACCCCTCAGCACAGAGATTTTTAACTGTGGAGAATAATGGAGCAGGTGACACATCTGAGCACTCACAATCAGAGTCTTGGCTGCATTTGATCAGCTGTGCATATGAGCCCAGCCCTAAACCTGAACTGCTGCCACACCTCAGCAAAGGAGACCAGTGCCTCACTCCCCATCCCCTTCAGGCGCTTGCAACCAATCCTGCCCACCTGTTTGCTCTTATTTCTGCATGAGGTAGATGGGAGAGCAATTGGAGCCTGCCTCGTTTGTTGTAGCCCTCAGTCCAATGGCCACTAAGCCTGGCTTGTGGTCCTTCCTCAAAGCACGTGCAGAGCCTGGCAGCTCTGCCCTCTGTCCCTGTGCCATGGCCATAGCCTGGCATGCTGGCATTGGCCTGCACTGGGGTAAAGTGAGAAAGAGGTTCCCTCACTGATGTGCAGCAAACTGGGCCCTGTCCTGATAAAACACCAGCTGCCACTCTGGCAGCATCATCTGAGCCAGCATTGTTCAGGTGGGTTTGAACTAAATGCAAACAAGATCATTCCAAAAGCAGTACGTGGTTATTATCACACCTTTTATTTGTTGTCGGCTGGCAATTATTTTCACACCTCATATGATGATTGTTGTGAACTGGCGAATAGGAAAACCCAGAAGGTCCATCTTAGAATTTCTGTCACCAAGAGCCAGACAAGTAGAGCTGCCACACCTTTTTAAGCACCGTAGGCAGATGTGGCTGCCTCACCAGCTGTGCAATGAAGGAAGAATTTAGAAGATTAGCCTGCCTTCTGCTGCTTCTGGACTGCTGCTAGTGGACACTTGGCCACTGTGTCCTCTCTAAAACACAGGGATAGGGGTTGTGTTTGGGAGCTGGAAGTCAAACAGGAGGATGAATTTCTTAAAACAATCTCTGCCTCCGGACAATTCTCTAGAACTGACTCATCTGTGATCTCTGCAGAGTTTACTCTCGAAGGTAAATTTTAATTTCATTTAGAAATTCTTATTTTGGTTGTAATAGAATTAATTATTAATGCAGCTTCACTGATTCTAACATTTTCCTGTTGAATGACCTGCAGAGGGAGAGAGGTTTAGTAACTTGGTCTGCTGATACTTATGCTCCAGGGGTGATTAATCCATCACAGTTTGCTAGACCAGTGCCACCCTCAATGCAGTATGTAAAGATGGTAAACACTTGAAAAAGGACCTGTAGGGAGTCAAAATGGAAGAGGCAATGTTTTCCCTGCAGATAGCTTAACTCATGGTTAAGATAATAAAGATTTGCTACCATTGAGCAATTTGGATAGAGTAAGAGAATATTTTACTCAAAAATAAGTATTTTGCTAGGTATTTTGTTGAAGAATGTAGGGCTGATATTATTTTTCATTCCACTAATGTCTTTCTCTTTGATATAGCTGACCCCCAGGGATGAGAGCTGAACTGGCCCTGTCTTTCAGAGCAGGCTTGAATGAGGGTTATTCCTACCACACCTTTCCAGCCATGGGAAGTACCTCTGCTGGAGACATTTCATGAGTGGGAGCAGGTGGCAAGGGAAGACTGTGATAAGCAAGAGTCAATTTAGGGGCTTTAGGAGAAATTTCTTCACAGAACGTGTGGTTAGACATTGGAACTGGCTGCTCAGGGAGGTGGTGGAGTCACCATCCCTGGAAGTGTTTAATGTCCCGTGGCATGATCTTGTTGGCATGGTGGTGTTGGCTCATAGGTTGGGCTTGATGATCTCAGAAGTCTTTTCCAACCTAATTGATTGTGTGATTCTGTAAAACAGGCCTGAACAGCACTGTTTCAAAGTGGCATCTTTCAGAATTCCTGTGTACTGTTTTTCTTCTCTTTACATCACAGCCTCTGAAGACAAGATATCTTTGGGGGTCCAGATTTTCATCAGCCGTAGAATTAATGCTGTTTATGCTTATGCTTACCTTAATGATTAAACACATCACTTAATCACAATTTAAGCAAGCAGAATGACCCCTGCTTTTCATTTGTATCTGTCCTCTAGTGGGTATGATAAAGAGGATTCAGATCATTGCAGTACTGAACAAGAACCATTCTTTTCCTGAAGATCTGAGTAGCTTCCAAACTGGGCTTTTTTGATATGGTTATTTTTTGTTACAGCTGAAAAATAGTCCTAATACTTCTGTCTCTTCAAAGTTATCATCTTTCTGTCTGCTTGTCTTACCCACAGCTGCAGCTGCTGCCTTATCATTAGCAGAAATGCTAAAGAGGGAGTGATGTGTGTGTTTATAATATTTTTAAAATGTCAAATGCCTTAATTTTTAGATATAATAAAGGTAACTTGAGAAAATTATAATTAGCTGCTTATTTATTTGGTCATTTTGAGAATGCAGGCAATAGTATGCTTGGGGATATGTACATGGGAGCAACAGGAAGGATTTCTGCTTGTATGCCTTGAAATTTGGGAAACCAGCGTAAATAAAAACAGGACAACACAATGTGTTGATATCATTACATGTCCCCAAGAAATCACAGGAAAACCTTGCAGTAGATAATGAAAATGCTGCTTATACATTCAATAAATAGTTGTGGTAGAAGCTAGGGCCAAATTAACATTATAGCCAAAGCTACAATTGGTATTATTGTTTGTTGATGAAAAAAACTTCCATTTACAGGACCAACCACATTGTGAGGTAACCTGCCTGTGGTTTTCCTTGACATCTCCACAGAAAGCAGTGTCGACTGGAACTCCATAGATGGCAGCATTTCACAAAGAACTCGAACTCTTTCTTCCCTTCTTATTTTCATTCCTCTTTTCTTTTCTTTTCTTTTCTTTTCTTTTCTTTTCTTTTCTTTTCTTTTCTTTTCTTTTCTTTTCTTTTCTTTTCTTTTCTTTTCTTTTCTTTTCT